>CAWUFW010021171.1:0-128576 GCA_963921515.1 Calotriton arnoldi
CAAATATGAGCATCCCACTTGCTCCCAATTAACAGTTAGCACTTATTAAATGTAAGAAGGCAGTCAATTTTATTCTATAGGAGAGGTAGAACTCACAGTAGTGAAAAATTAATTTAGAAGTTTTTCACTACCAAGACATGTAAAAGTTAAAAGGACATATCCAGAAATTTCATTACAGTGCACCATGCCCTATGGGCTACCTAGACCCTACCTTAAGGGTGAATTATATGCAATAAAGGGGAGTTCAGGGATTGGCATGGGGGTTATATTGCCCAGTCAAATTGGTAGTTTAAAACTGCATTCAGGCTGCAATAGGCAGCCTGGGACATGTTGTAAGGGGCTACTTAAGTGTGTTGCACAATAAGTGCTGCAAGCCCACTGGTAGCATTTAATTTACAGGCCAGGGAATAGATAATGCAACTTTACTAGGGACTTATAAGTACATTAAATATGCCAATTAGGTGTAAGCCAGTTTTACCACGTTTTAGGGAGTGAGCTCAAGCACTTTAGCATTGGTTAGATTTCTAAATCCAGCAAAAACAAATTTATGAAAATAGGAGGGTGAAGACAGAAAGTTTGGGGGGAGACCACGCCAAGATTGAAAGGTCTAACACTTTACATCAGGATTTGTGAGTGAGAATCAATGAGGGTGAAAGGGTGAGTGTAAGTGTGTTTATAAGTGAGAGTAAGAACGAGTGAGTGTGAGTATGTTTGTGTTTGAGTGACAGTGAGTGGGAGCATGGGTGAGAATGAAGACGTGAGAGAGTTTGAGTGAGTTAAAGTTAGTACGGTGGAATGAGTGAATGAGAGAGCAAGTAAAAATGAGTGAGAGAGGAAGAGTAAGAGTCTGCTTGCATGTTTTATGATTGTGAGTCTGCTGCTTGCCACAGCATACTCAATATAATTCTGGAGTTATGGGGAACCCAAAGTATCATGTCGCCGCTGGCATCTGGGAGGTAATTTGTAGCATAAGGGAAGGCTCCCTTGCAAAAATGAAGTACCTGACATACTAAAAGTAATTCTTGGCATAGGGGCACCTGTGGAAGAATCCTAGTGCTGACATACTGGAAGATATTCTTGGCATGGGTCACTTATGGCAAAATTCTAGTGCTGGTACATTGCAGGTAATTATTGGCACAAGAGAGGACATCCATGGGCAAAATGCAGACCCTTAATTACTGGAAGCAATACTTGACATATGTTGACAGCTATGGCAAAATGCTGCTGGCGAACAGACGGTAAATCTTGGCCCCGGAGAGGGCAGCCATGGCTTAATGGGGCTGACGGGGTGGGTTAGGGGAAGCAAACCATCTTACAATGCTGGCTCTGAAATACTGGAGATAATTTTGTGTCACCCCAGGTATATGCAATACAAAGGGGGACCCCTGCAAGAGAATAAAGGGCGGGTAGAGCAGGGGAACAATTCAAAGAAAACTCACACTAGCAACGATCACCCGCCCCTAAAGAAGATTTACACAAAGGCCCAACAAGGGGTCCTAGTATTGCAAAACAACACCCAGGGCTGTCAATTGCATATGTTCAAAAAATTAAAAAACAGGTTGCTTAACAAGATTGATTTTTTCTTTTTCTTTTCATAATATCATAAAAAAGTTAACACATTCCGAAAAATTCATAAATAATTACATATATAATATCTGAAAATATGTCCCACACACAACAATCATACCATCAATCATACTAGCACTCACTCATGGTGACATACACATTTATTCCTCAAAACAAACATATTTATAAAACATCGCAAATCACTCCAGATGGTAAGGCTGCCACTCGAAGTTAAGATGGTGCATTCTCGTGTATTCTCCTGGTAGTGGATGGAAACAAGGTCCAAGAGCACGAGAAGAATAAAACGCCAACGCGCGTTTCGGTGTGAGGCCCTCAATAGGGCAACACCTTCATCAGGGCGGAGGTAGATAAATAGTGTGGGACACACAAACACACCAAATCTATCTTGATGAATGACAATGTTCGCTAAGATTCTTTTTGTAAGGTCCTCAAGAGACCACACCATACAATAATTCCTCCGACCGAGAATTCCCACCCCGCCGTCCGACAGGAGGAATACCGCGCAGGACGGAGTCTTAATCGTTATCTGTATCCTTAGCCCTCATTGATGTTTTTGGAGGGGCTCATCCAATCGATCCATTACCGATTCTCCTGCGGTGCTGCTGGCAGCGGTCATAATCCTTGGACTAAACACTTGATTGACCCTTATGAAGTACTCTGGACCTTTGATACCATCTTTATTTATCTACCTCCGCCCTGACGAAGGTGTTGCCCTATTGAGGGCCTCACACCGAAACGCGCGTTGGCGTTTTATTCTTCTCGTGCTCTTGGACCTTGTTTCCATTCACTGCCGGGAGAATACACGAGAATGCACCATCTTAACTTCGAGTGGCAGCCTTACCATCTGGAGTGATTTGCGATGTTTTATAAATATGTTTGTTTTGAGGAATAAATGTGTATGTCACCATGAGTGAGTGCTAGTATGATTGATGGTATGATTGTTGTGTGTGGGACATATTTTCAGATATTATATATGTAATTATTTATGAATTTTTCGGAATGTGTTAACTATTTTATGATATTATGAAAAGAAAAAGAAAAATCAATCTTGTTAAGCAATCTGTTTTTGGAATTTTTTGAACATATGCAATTGACAGCCCTGGGTGTTGTTTTGCAATACTAGGACCCCTTGTTGGGCCTTTGTGTAAATCTCCTTTAGGGTCGGGTGATCGTTGCTAGTGTGAGTACCCCAGGTATATGGGCAGCATCAATGGTAAAATCATGGTACTGGAATGTTGGATGTAATTCTTAGCATTAGTGGATACCCTTAAAAATGCTGACATCAGCACACTGGAGGTAATTCTTAACATATGGGAAAACCCTCAAAGCTTTTTTCTGAAAAAAAAGGGATGAACTCCTGGCAACTATTACCACTTTCAAAGATCACCAGACATCAACGGTGACCCAACAATCTTAAGCCACATTGTTAAAAAGCGTATCTTTTTTATCTTAAATTAATTTCTTTAATTTAAAAAATATATATTTTTCTTGAGTCCATCATCTCTTTGCGTTTGCTTTGTTCGCCCTAAGTTGGCAGGGTATGCCCAGACGTGGGTCCCTTGCTCACTTTGCCACTGGATTCAAGCTAGCCTGGCTGATGAGGACTGTTAGCCCGAAACCGGTCCCAGGATGCTTGATTCCGGTCCAGGGAAGACATGGCTTGGCAGTTCGGTCTGGACTGTTCCCATGAGGCACAGGGTCAAGACTGATTTCCATATAGCTGTGTCTGAACTGGGGTGGCAAAGTGAGCTAAAGAATGATGATGGATTCAACTCAGATCTGTGACTGGGGGTGAGTGTTTGAAAAGTTTCAGCACTCCGTCCATCATCTCCTTGTGTTTGCTTTGTTCGCCCTAAGTTGGCAGGGTATGCCCAGACGTGGGTCCCTTGCTCACTTTGCCACTGGATTCAAGCTAGCCTGGCTGATGAGGGCTGTTAGCCCGAAACCGGTCCCAGGATGCTTGATTCTGGTCCAGGGAAGACATGGCTTGGCAGTTCGGTCTGGACTGTTCCCATGAGGCACAGGGTCAAGACTGATTTGCATATAGCTGTGTCTGAACTGGGGTGGCAAAGTGAGCTAAAGAATGATGATGGATTCAACCCAGATCTGTGACTGGGGGTGAGTGTTTGAAAAGTTTCAGCACTCCGTCCATCATCTCCTTTTGTTTGCTTTGTTCGCAATAAGTTGGCAGGGTATGCCCAGACGTGGGTCCCTTGCTCACTTTGCCACTGGATTCAAGCTAGCCTGGCCGATGAGGGCTGTAAGCCCGAAACCGGTCCCAGGATGCTTGATTCCGGTCCAGGGAAGACATGGCTTGGCAGTTCGGTCTGGACTGTTCCCATGAGGCACAGGGTCAAGACTGATTTGCATATAGCTGTGTCTGAACTGGGGTGGCAAAGTGAGCTAAAGAATGATGATGGATTCAATCCAGATCTGTGACTGGGGGTGAGTGTTTGAAAAGTTTCAGCACTCCGTCCATCATCTCCTTGTGTTTGCTTTGTTCGCCCTAAGTTGGCAGGGTATGCCCAGACGTGGGTCCCTTGCTCACTTTGCCACTGGATTCAAGCTAGCCTGGCTGATGAGGGCTGTTAGCCCGAAACCGGTCCCATGATGCTTGATTCCGGTCCAGGGAAGACATGGCTTGGCAGTTCGGTCTGGAGTGTTCCCATGAGGCACAGGGTCAAGACTGATTTGCATATAGCTGTGTCTGAACTGGGGTGGCAAAGTGAGCTAAAGAATGATGATGGATTCAACCCAGATCTGTGACTGGGGGTGAGTGTTTGAAAAGTTTCAGCACTCCGTCCATCATCTCCTTGTGTTTGCTTTGTTCGCCCTAAGTTGGCAGGGTATGCCCAGACGTGGGTCCCTTGCTCACTTTGCCACTGGATTCAAGCTAGCCTGGCTGATGAGGGCTGTTAGCCCGAAACCGGTCCCAGGATGCTTGATTCCGGTCCAGGGAAGACATGGCTTGGCAGTTCGGTCTGGACTGTTCCCATGAGGCACAGGGTCAAGACTGATTTGCATATAGCTGTGTCTGAACTGGGGTGGCAAAGTGAGCTAAAGAATGATGATGGATTCAACCCAGATCTGTGACTGGGGGTGAGTGTTTGAAAAGTTTCAGCACTCCGTCCATCATCTCCTTGTGTTTGCTTTGTTCGCCCTAAGTTGGCAGGGTATGCCCAGACGTAGGTCCCTTGCTCACTTTGCCACTGGATTCAAGCTAGCCTGGCTGATGAGGGCTGTTAGCCCGAAACCGGTCCCAGGATGCTTGATTCCGGTCCAGGAAGACATGGCTTGGCAGTTCGGTCTGGACTGTTCCCATGAGGCACAGGGTCAAGACTGATTTGCATATAGCTGTGTCTGAACTGGGGTGGCAAAGTGAGCTAAAGAATGATGATGGATTCAACCCAGATCTGTGACTGGGGGTGAGTGTTTGAAAAGTTTCAGCACTCCGTCCATCATCTCCTTGTGTTTGCTTTGTTCACCCTAAGTTGGCAGGGTATGCCCAGACGTGGGTCCCTTGCTCACTTTGCCACTGGATTCAAGCTAGCCTGGCTGATGAGGGCTGTTAGCCCGAAACCGGTCCCAGGATGCTTGATTCCGGTCCAGGGAAGACATGGCTTGGCAGTTCGGTCTGGACTGTTCCCATGAGGCACAGGGTCAAGACTGATTTGCATATTGCTGTGTCTGAACTGGGGTGGCAAAGTGAGCTAAAGAATGATGATGGATTCAACCCAGATCTGTGACTGGGGGTGAGTGTTTGAAAAGTTTCAGCACTCCGTCCATCATCTCCTTGTGTTTGCATTGTTCGCCCTAAGTTGGCAGGGTATGCCCAGACGTAGGTCCCTTGCTCACTTTGCCACTGGATTCAAGCTAGCCTGGCTGATGAGGGCTGTTAGCCCGAAACCGGTCCCAGGATGCTTGATTCCGGTCCAGGGAAGACATGGCTTGGCAGTTCGGTCTGGACTGTTCCCATGAAGCACAGGGTCAAGACTGATTTGCATATAGCTGTGTCTGAACTGGGTTGGCAAAGTGAGCTAAAGAATGATGATGGATTCAACCCAGATCTGTGACTGGGGGTGAGTGTTTGAAAAGTTTCAGCACTCCGTCCATCATCTCCTTGTGTTTGCTTTGTTCGCCCTAAGTTGGCAGGGTATGCCCAGACGTGGGTCCCTTGCTCACTTTGCCACTGGATTCAAGCTAGCCTGGCTGATGAGGGCTGTTAGCCCAAAACTGGTCCCAGGATGCTTGATTCCGGTCCAGGGAAGACATGGCTTGGCAGTTCGGTCTGGACTGTTCCCATGAGGCACAGGGTCAAGACTGATTTGCATATAGCTGTGTCTGAACTGGGGTGGCAAAGTGAGCTAAAGAATGATGATGGATTCAACCCAGATCTGTGACTGGGGTGAGTGTTTGAAAAGTTTCAGCACTCCGTCCATCATCTCCTTGTGTTTGCTTTATTTTTCTTGAGTTTACACATTGGTTATGGGAACTCATTAAATAAAACACCAAGAAAAACTATACTCCAATGCATTAGTTGGGTGCGAGGTTCCGCATACATTACGCACCTCGAACGATTTGATCTTTACTATCAGCAAAGAGATTCCCATCTGCAAGCCTTCCTGACCACAGATCCCTGTTACCTCCCAATACACACCTGCACAGCCCATCTCTTAATTGGACCAGTCCAACATAACACACCATTCACGGTTTCTCTGTCATTAGCTCTATATTTTCGTCAATGGTCCCAGATCTTATTCAATGTTTGTGGGCATCCCATTGCTTTATAAATTGAATCTTCCACTAACATACACATTTCTTTCATTCTTTGTTAACTCTTTAGGCACTTTTCCCTGCCCAATCAACCCTGAGAGGTATTTCAATTCTAGTCCTGGTGTTTATTTCACTTAAACATTCAAATATCCATCATTCAGGCAGGCAAATCAAAGCCAAAGTGAAACATTTCACTGGGGACTTTTCAGTAGCGGTTTCAGGACTGTGCGTGATGCAGGAAGGACACAATCACTCTGTTCCAAAGGAGGAAAGGTAGTTGGGAGTATTCTAAATTCTCCTTCTTGTCCTGAGTAAGCATGAGCTAATGATAACTTCAAGAGGAGGAAGGGATCAGTTCAAACTTAAACTCAGTTCTGGATTGATATAATTTCATGATGTTTCTGAGTGACTTTCCGAATAACATAGAACTTCAAGTTGCATACTTCCCCACTCCAGTGCATGCAGCCCAATGGATTTTTAATTATTTAGTTGCAATTTTATATAGCATGAGCAAGAACCAAATGGGTAAATGAGTGCCTTACGCAAGAACAGTTACTTTTACATACGAGCAATTTACAAAAGAATGATTACACATATTTTGTAACATGAAAAAGTTGCAAACGATCTAAAATAAGAAAAACAGGAGGCAGATTTATCAATATTTCATGCAACGTAATGCAGCAAGACACCTTGCTGTGCTGCGTGAAATGGAGAGGGCAGGAATGCGCCAAATTTAACATTATATAGTGCATTCCTGTTTTCTCCTTGCACTGGACAACTTTTGTGTACCTAGTGCCAATGCAGAACCCTTGCGTCATAGTGCAAGGGTACTTGTGTTGCAGGCAAGATTGTTTTTGTGCATGAAGGGACTCCTACCTTTACAAAAACAGTCCCTTGAAGCTTTTTCCATCATATTACATGTGCTGCAGAATTCAGCATTCATAGAAAGAGGAAAAAACGAGGACAAATAAAGATCGTTCTCCTCATTACAGCTCCCCTGGGAGGGCATAGCATTTTGATGCATTCCCAGGTCTACCACTCATGGTAAATCTGAGAATGCAGCAAAATCCATGGGTGAATGCTTGGGAATACCAGCTCATTTTAGAATTTGTGTCGCCCATCATCCCATTATGTGGAGCAAGAGTGCTGCAAAATCTTTGATAAATCTGCCCTCAAATTTCTAGCACATCAATATGCATTTGGGCCATTGTTGCTCTTTTCACCATTCCTATTTTCCCACATCCCTCAATCATGTGCCCTTTTCTACAGAGGATTTGAGCTCAACAGATGCCCCCTGGAATAACCAGCAACTCCACCTTTCCCAAGGCAGAGAAGTAAGCTGAAATCCAATGTTCGACTCCAACACACTCTCAAAACAGTCTGTGTTCCCTGCCTCAGTGTTGTTTGAGCAGACAGTGCAAACTGTATGGGGAGGGTGGTCACCGATCTCCCTCCATTCCACCTATTCCCTGAAGCCTGCTTTCTTCCACTGGTTGACTGCAACAATTATTGACCTGGAAGACTCATGGGGGCATCATACCAGCAGTTTCCTTCATCTCCATCCCAATAGGACCAACTCTCATCTAAAATCCTCTGCCTTACATCAGGTTTCCAAGTGGGCAGGTTCGTTTCACATCTCTCATACTTAGTGTAAATTTGGCATTGCAAGCATTTATGAAGGTCTTAGAACCTCTACTGGGTATTTTCAATGCTAGATGGATGAACTTCTACTCATATCTGAATGATTGGTTGCTCCAGAATTCTTCTAGTCCCGAGCAATGAGACACCTCAGGTATAAGCAGATTGCTGCATGTTGTTGGCTGAAAACTGAAACTGACTAAGTCTGCCCTATGATTAAGCCAATAATATTTTACCAGAGCTATGCTTAACATTGAAAAGTGTAATGTTCTTCAACTTTTCATGATAGACATTAAACTATGCACATGACTTTCGGCCCTTCTGTCAGAAAGACTAACTGCATGAGAAATCATCTAAAAGCCTAAGTTCTTAACATTATGTATGTTACCACAGAATTTGAAAGGCAAAGAAAGCCTTTAATGTACCTGCTTTCTCCAAAGGTACTCCTTTAGCCCATGGTGTTTGCCATCCCATTGGGAAGATTCTACGGGCTACTTTTATGATGGCTACATTTTGCGAGTTCCTAATTGAGAGTTTTTGTGACTTGCAATTAGGAAGCCGCAAAATGCGATTTACAACAGTGTGTTTGACACTGTGATTCTCAGGGGTCGCAAAAGGACCTGCCTCATCAATATTCATGAGGCAGGTCGCAATTTGCGACCCATTGGGAATGGCCACAAACACAGGGATTGTGGCCTGCTGGGGTCAGCAGACCACCATGTTTGTGATTGCTTTTTCAATAAAGGAAACCTTTTTTTGCATTTCAAAAACAAAAATTAAAAGTTTTCTTTTCATTTTTAAGAGTAGGCAGTGGTCCGTGGCATGACATTTTGATGCAATCCCAGGTCTCCCATTAATGGTAAATCTGAGAATGTGCCAAAATCCACGGGTGAATGCGTGGGAACACCCATGCTCCATCCATGAAAAGCCTCCCTGGGGCAAAGTAACAGAAGGCAGTGATTTGCACTGCCTTGCGTTACTCTCGATTTATCAAGCCATGCAGGGCTGCATGGCCACGCAAGGTGGCCTTGCATGGATTGATAAATCTGACTTTAGTGTTGCGTCGCCCCTGCTCCCCGTGCATGGTACAAGGGCGACCCAAAACTATGATAAATCTGGCCCTTACTGTGTAGCAAATTGGGAAGCTCGGCATGTGTGTGTCCTGTATTATATTGCTCTGTCTTTAGCTGCCTCTGGTGAAGGGTTATCTGCCCTGCTAATTTTTCTTGAGAGAAAGATTTCTCTACTGTTTGCCATTTTTTAATACAATAGTAACTTTTGAAGAAGAGAAAAAAGTGGAATCTTTTTTACGCCAATTCCTACTCTTTGTAGTCACAGACCTACAGCTGAAACCACCTCCTTCTATGTATATGACACCTACATCCTTTGGGGCCTGATTGGTATTTCACAGGTAGTTTATTGGCGCTTGATCGCACATGTTTACTTTCCCTGGAAAAATAACAAAACCATATTTTCAGAAAAATAACACTGCTATTCATTTTAAATTTTGAATGATTTTTTCTTGGGTAAGTCTCATGTTAACACAGATTGCAGGTGCGTATTTCACGTTTCCTACCTTCCACTCACCAGCACTATTCTGAGAGAGCCTCCTACACCTATTAAAAACCTACAACTCCACATTCCAGAAGCAGTTAGGGTATGTCACGGGTGTCTTCAGTGTGGGTTGGGGGGTATTTATTGGCAAACTGACTATGCAGATTTCAAAAGATTTGACTGCAGTTGAGAGGACCTAAATATATGATCTAAAGCCTAGTCAAAAATCACTTGGAGTCAAATGGCCCATGTTATGGTAAAATACCTCATTTACAATGCTTCAGTGCTCAGATAGAGCTTTAAACTAAATTTGAACATTGGAATGTGGAGCACTCCATTGAAGACAATGGAGTGCTCGTGCTTCTACGGGCCGGTAAAGGCCCGCAAAAGCAACATTCCAATGTTGTTTTCACAAAGGCCTCTCGAAGCCTGAGGGGATTTAAACCCCCTCGGGCTCCGAGAAGCCTTTGTTTTATTTGTCAGAACATTCTGCCCTCTAGTGGCAGAATGTTCAAATAGCCTTATAGCCCTTCCTTCGTAGCTGGGCTATACCGGCTATTAATGTCCTGCTCCCTTGTTAAAGTCCCTCGCCTTCGGCTCGGGCCTTTAACGCTGGAGCGGGCCTTTAATAGCCGGTATAACCCGCTACGGCGGGCTATAAGGCTATAATATATGCACATACCCCTTTCTATGGCACTTAATCTGATACAGGTTTGAGCAAACTAATAATGTGATATGTAAATTAATTGGATCACAGCAAATAATTGTGCCATTTGTGTTGTACAAAATGGAGAACAAAACGTTAATCATCACTGTGGTCGAGCTTGAATAATAGCTGTTGAAATTGGAACAACTCATCAGAGAAGCAGAAGAAACGAAGGACATAATTAACACTGAGGGATCGGATTTATCTGTATTGATGCTGAGCACTATGCAAAAAAATAGATGAAAGTACACAGCCACATGTATTTCCTAAATTATTCATCATAAATTATCTAGTTTTAGGCAGAATGATTTTCCAGCGACAAAATAAATCATTATAAATTATAGTTATCATTGTCAAGTTGCCAGCTCCTTTGATCACCCCCACTCGTTATTTGGCTGTATTACTCTAAAATCATTACCAAGCCTACTGTGCACAATACATGCACTTTATCAGGAAATGGGCTTCTGTAGAGAACTCTATTTCTGAAGCTTACATTTTAGCAGCCTTTTGCAAGCCTAGAAAAAGTAATTTGTGGCAACAACGCCTTTATTTTCTCGAAAGAAAAAGACTAATTGACTGCAGTGTTATGAATACAGTGGTTTCTTAATGAAAGTCTAATGAGAAATTAAAAAATTAGCAGCTTTAATTCTGCACTCCATTTCCCAAGCTTCACATATGCTTAAGAGCTTTATCAAACAGATCTACCTGTTTTGGTTTTTTGTAAAAAATAAAGTGCAGCATTTATTGCTTTTACAAAATGATTATAAAAATTAAAGGTAGTTGATTTTAACTTATTTCATGGTGTTCATGATGTCCTGCTTTACTGCTTGCATGGGTTTTTATTGTGGGCACGTGCTTGGCAACTGTGTATTATCGTCCAATAATGTAATCAAGGCGTTCCTCTGGCGACAAAATAATCAAGGTCGAAGGGAAAGTGAGCTGTAAATGTCAACGGTGAACAACCTTCACCATGAAACCGTCACCCCGCATGTTGTTACAACGCGGTCATTACCACGACCGCGTTGTAACAACGCATACCATTACCCGCAAGTCGTAACAACGACTTGCGGAGGGGGGAAGAAGGTGTTGGATTTAAAATCCAACACCTTCCCTACTGTCCGCACAGACTGGAGTTGGAATAGTAAATTATACTATTCCAACATCCAGCGCCCCCCTCCGCAAGTCATTGTTACGACTTGCAGGGTAATGGTATGCGTTGTTACAACGCGGTCGTGGTAACGACCGCGTTGTAACAACATGCGGGGTGACAGGGTGCGGAATTGTGAGGCATATTCATGTCAACAGAACCGCACTGGCTTAGTTGGAGCAACATATGCATGTGATCAATTGCATATTTTTAATGTATATTTATTTTCATATAGCTAACATAAGATTTGCTTTTTTTAGAGAGGAACATGCTACTTAAAAACCGTGGGCCAGATTTACATGAAACCAACGCAGCGCGGTGCCGCAAGTCATTTTGCTGCGCCGTGCTGCGTTAGTTTCAAAGCACAGGGATGCGGCATATTTACAACACTATGTCGCATCTCTGTGCTTCCCCCTGCGCTGTTGCACAAACTGCTGCCATGCACCGGCGCAGGCACCCTTGCACCATGGTGCAAGGATGCCTGAGTCATGGGGAGATTGTTTTTGTGCAGGAAGGGGCACCTTCCTGCATAAAAACAATCAATTGAGGTGATTTCCTCTTCCAATGCGGGCTGTAGAATGAAGCACGCATTGAAAGAGGAAAAAAATGGGGAGAAATGAAAACATTCCTCCTCGTTGCACCTCACTACGCCACTCCTAGGATGTTGTAGCATTCTGACGCATTTCCAGATTTACGATTGCTCGTCAATCTGGAAATGCATCAGTAGACATGAGTGCTGAGTGGGAACACCCACAGCATCACCAATGTCATGCCCCTAACACGCAAAGTGTTGCGTGCAAAGGGGCGATATTTACAAGCACAGGTAAAGCCACGCATGGTGGCTTTATGGGTGCTTGTAAATATCACTCAGCAGGTTGCGCCGCTGGTGCGTCACGCAACGTGACGCACCGGCTGCGCAAGGGGCTTGTAAATCTGATTCTGCTTGTGCCTAACAACTCAAAGGGGGATATTCTCAAGAACTTGCGATAATCATCGCCAAAATAGGTTAACGCAATTTTTCATATCGCCGTCTATCGCGGGAAAATAACTCTGTGTTAACGTCGTATTCTCAACACGGCGGTAACATGCGAAAGTTTCCCGATAACGCGTCAAATGTCCGCGATAAAATTACCGGGACGGCGATAAAAATCTAAACCCTAATGTGAAAAAAGTTGCGATGGGCCCAACTGCGATAAAAAATTCAGCGATAAGCAGCACCAGGCCTGCAAGTCCCACAGGTCAGGCGGGAAAAACCACTATAAAAGCGGCAACAAAAAACACAAACAACTGCGAAGCACCATGGAGGTAGCCGGAGCCATGGAGGTAGCCGGAGCAAGTACAGAGGACAACCAGAAACCCACAAGCCCCACTGAGGACCAGCCTGGGACCTCGGGGTCAGGGAAGGACAAGGAGAAGAAGAAGAGGAACCCGCGTTTCAGTACGCAGGAAAACCAGATCCTCATTACGGAGGTGACAGAACACCACCACCAACTGTTCATCACCTCCACTGTGTCATTGGCAACTAAAAATACAATATGGCAGTCCATCTTGGCCAAGGTGAATGCAGTCGGAGTGAAGAGAAGGAAAGTGGACGACTGCAAGAAGCGCTGGACTGATGTGAAGCGCAAAACCAAGCTGAAACTCGCAGCCAACCTGAAAGCAGCAATGCAGACTGGAGGTGGGAGTCCAGCGACACACCAGGAGCTGGATGAGATGGAGGAAATGGTGACCCGAGTCATCATTGGGGAGACGGTGGCAGGAGTTGGGGGACCGGACACTGCACAACATGACCTGAGCCAACAGCAATAGGGTGAGTAACGACCAGGGACTGGGGGGACGGGGGGAGATGGGCACAATGGCACACATGCACAATTAATTATAGCACATCTGCGGACAAACCATGCCCAAGAGTCACAACACCGACCAAGAGCCCAATTTACCCAAGTCTGCAACATCTCAGCACTGTATAAGCACAGAAGCGAAAGGCACACCACCTGAAAGGGATAAGGGCCAGCCAAATCAGATCTGAAGGGGCAACACACCCACAATGCAGCACACACACATAAGAATCAGAGCACCTCAACATTGACAACCATGTGGTACAAACTGCAACACTTTCACAACAGAACAGAGGACAAAACTGCTGCTGCTTGTGTGTAGAAAATGGCCATTCGCATTTGGCATAGCAGGAAACTGTGAGATGATAATGTACAAGTACAACCTCACATCCCTGATGGTGTAGAAATGTCAACTGTCCCACATCAAATATGCATCTCCTCACAAACAGTCACAATGTACATTGTCATGCAGTCTGTAAGTAAACTTGTACAATGCGTGAACATACATGTGAACACAATGTCAATCTGCATCTCCCCTTCACATTGCAGAGGAAGAATCAACACCTCCTGCAGAGCAGACCCAACAACTCAGCACTGATGATGATGAGGACCTCCCCAACATCGACACCGACGCCCTCCAACAGCTCATGGACAGCTTCGGCACCCCACCTCCAGGAGCAGGGCAGCCCAGCTGCATCGAGGAGACCCCACCCCCTGCACAGACCACACAGCAGGAAGCACCCACCACCACGGCTGTCTCCCAGGACCCCCACGACCAACACATGGCATTCCAACGCCGTGTGTTAGGGTGCCTGGAGAAGATGGATGATCAGCTACGGGTGGGGTTCGACCTCATGGCAGCCAAACTAGATGCCATACGTGGGTGTCTAAGTCCCATCAGGGATGACTTACAGTCCCTAACGGACACCCACTGTCTGCTACATGCTCTCCAACAATCCATGGCTGACATCGCTGGAGTCATGACTCTGAGCCAAGAACAACTGTCTAGTCAGAGTGGCTCCAGCGATGTCAGCCGGGAGTTGGGACACCTAAGGAGAATGCTGGAGAGCTTGGAGCGGATGCAGGCAGAAAGAATGTTTGCCACGGCTGCACACCAGCGAGATGTAGCTGTGATCTTCCATGCCCTGCAGATCCTCGTCATGGCATTGCCGCCACAAGGCCTGGCGCAGATGAATGTTGCTGCTACTACTCCATCCACATCTCCGCCCCCTGATGTGTCAGTGCCACACAGTGATGCAGACTAAACACCATCACCCACATGTGAGGCACCTGACACATCAGAGGACGAAGATGATGATGAATCTGGCTTTGTGGTAAGAATGAAGTGGTAGCATTCATCTCTGCCATATGGCCTGTTTCACCTTGGTTCTGCCCTCTGCATCATGCCCTGGAATAACACCTTCCACTGTCCCCCGATACACTCAGCGACACTCACCTTGGACCTCGACATGGACTGCCATGTTTTGTTTGGTTACCAATGACACAGCAATCACTGCAGACTGAGATCTTCCTCTTCCGATGAACTTGTCAATCCCTAAAGGACTCTGGCTGGCCCTCCACGGGGCAACAATGTAAAGTGGGGTTTGCATGGCCCTGTACTGGTCCAGCTTCAACACTCCACTGAATGCGAATAAAACATTCTAATTCACACAGATGTGTCATGGCTATGATCAATCAAGTATGAAAGTATGGATGAATGTAGGGACAGTGATTCCACAAAAAGGTACTCCCTGGGTAATGCTATCAATGCGCATGTATGGCTGTGACCCAGATAGGCAGTGAGACACACATTGTCATTCAAATCAACACTCATCACAGTTGAATACAAGTGAAGGTGCGTAGACTTTATTAGCATATGCGTGTCAGTACGGGCAAGATGAGTGCCACAACATGCAGACCAATGCAGCAGTATGTCAGAATGAGGAACGTTGCCAAGCGCCGCTGTCCACTCCGGGGGAGTGCCTCACCTTTCACAGGTGTGTTGTTGTCCACTCATGTAGTCGGAGTCCAGGCGAATGCAGCCATGTCCACTGTTGTCATGGGATATGTGACCAGATCTCCAAGATGCAACAAGGTGTTGGGACATGTGCAATGGGTTCCAATCTGTTGTGGCTGCAGGTACGTAGTTACTCGTCCATGAATGCGATTGCAGCTTCGTAGGCTATCATTTCCAACATGAGGTCGTTGTCGACTTCATCAAACAGGACGGCGAGGCAATCCATTAGCAGGTCCGGACAGATGTGCTGCGTCCACCCCCTTTCACCAATTAGCACTACAGCCCAATAGGAGAGCGGTTCAATGTGGTCACTGCACACGAGGAGTTGTGCAATCTCCCAGGTCCAGCTGCCAGCATGTATGCCAAATATCAAGGCATCCCATAAACGGGTATCACGGTGACACTCCTGGTCGTGGGCCAACAGGGGGTGCACACACTTGTCAAAATCCAGTTCAGCTACCGTCCTGTTGGATAGGCAGACATCCATGGACCACTCGAATATGCATGATCGACAATGCAACACAGGCTGCACGCAGGTGACATTGGCAAGGCGAAGCTTAGCCGGTAACTGATCCGCAGCACTGCCAATGGCAGTGCCCCCAGTAAATGCAGCATACGTGCAGGGTACAGTTCCACGTGATAGGGGTTGTGCATGTGTCCGGGATGTCCAGCCATTGCGTTAGTGGCTCTGGTTGAAGCGGCACTGTTCTGACCTGCACCAGTTCTGTGGATGAAATGCCACAGCTCGGATCAATGAGTTGTTTTAGTGTGCAACACTTGTACGTCTGGGATGGTGTGGGAGTAAGTGTGAAGGCCATTCCATGCAAGATAACTTGGAGCAAGGACTTCTGTGTGTGGGGTGTGTATACGTTGGTCTTTCGTCAGGCTGTGCGTATTGTGGGAGTCGTCATCAGCTGCTATAGTATCTGTCAGGGGGTGCCGGGCACATGCAATTCCGAGGTCGGAGGTGCAGATGTGCTTCCGTCTGATAGTTCAGACAAAGGAGCTTTCATCCCTAATGTTAGTTTGTCATCTGCTTGCATTCAGGAAATGTGATGTGGCTTGTTGGGGGTGGGGTGGGATGTGTGCGACTTTCGGATTCATGTTTGACATGTCTTGCATGTGGCAAATGAGCGGCATCACTGTGTGTTACGTTGCCTCACAGCTGCTCCTCCCTCCCCCCGAGCCTATTTACTTGGGTGCGCTGTGCGGTTGCATCACTTGCACTCCTACGGCACACCATTGTCATGCCTGTCTGCGCATGTCCACAAGCCTGACAATGACACTGTGATGTTGGCCGTTGAAGGTGGGTGGCCACGTGAGTGTAGTCCTATGGTAAGGTTAGGGCGGACACAGACGTAGAGTTCATGCCCGGCTGAACTCGCGCTGCGAATAAGGCTAGGCATTTGGCTCATGCTGCGGCAATACAGATACACACAACACTTGGCATGTATGAGCCAAGACCCCGAGCGGTCTTGCGCTCCTTCATTTCTCCATTCGTGCGAGCCCGCCCTCCGGGTGCATGCTACATTGCAACATTGTCGATTGCGGGCCGGGTGGCGCCGACACTACGACAGAGACATACGCATTATTTGCTTCCTTGTCCAGGCCAGCACTGAACCACGCCCAGAGCCCCAGGCAAATTCTTCACACCCCTACGCTGGACTGGCGTACGCCATCCCAGCCCACTCCGCTTACACTTACAGGGGGGACGACAAAGCTACGTGTCCAAGGTCTTACCCACTGCCTGAGGTGACATGGTTGCGTCCGCTGTCCACAGCACAATGTAATGTGGTAGGGCCCGGGGCCATCATGCGTACATAATGACCACACGGACACACTTAGATAGATAGTGGAACTGGCTACGGGCACGTGCGCCCGGACCCTTTTTATTACCAGGGTCACATGTCCAGTCACGCCTGTGCTGGATGGGTGTTGGGTGCTGGCAACAACTAGAACAGTGATCATCGAATCACACACACAGATTCAATCATAAAGGGTCCATGACTTGCAGTGCACTGAGGTAGGGGCACCAGATCTGACATCACACACACAAGATTCAATCATAAAGGGTCCATGACTTGTGGTGCACTGAGTTAGTGGCACCTGAAGAGCTAAGCAGGGTATCAAGCTGATGATGGCATCCAAGACAGGTGTGAGCAACTTTGATAGGCTGGCTGTAAGACTCCTCCGACTCTGGCAGTTATTGGTTGGAGGTGGTCCTGGCGGGTGTGCAGCCAGCGATGATGGCGTGTCCTTGCAGGTCAGGATTGGATTTGATATGTGTGAGCCCTGCTGACCGCAGTGTAGGCCGGAGGCAGCGGTCAGCAAGGGCCCACAGCCATGTGGCGTTGACTTGAGCTGCACAGAGTTAGTGGCACCTGAAGCGCTCAGCGGGTGTGCAGCCTGCGATGATGTGTCGTCCGGGCGGCCGGCACTGGAAGCAATGTCTGTTGCCTACTGGACTGCGCCATAAATAAATCAAGACTCAATTTGAATTGGGGGACCTGCTGACCGCAGTGTAGGCCGAAGGCAGTAGTCAGCACACACATAACTCCGCGGTGCTGTGCCACTGGGTGCGCTGGGGGTCTGTGTTGCCGAAGCCAGCAATCGGCTGCGGAGGCTGGCTGTCACGGTGGCGGACTCGTGGCAGGGTGAGGGGCGCTGCCCTGGCAGATGCATTGTCCATCCCGGAAGTGAACCACGCCCAGAGCCCCGGCCTATTTATTCACACTCCTACGCTGGACTGGCGTACGCCGGACAAGCCCACTCCGCTTACGCTTACAGGGGGGGACGACACAGCTACATGACCAAGGTCTTCCCCACTGCCTGAGGTAACATGGTTGCGTCCACTGTCCACAACACTACACACACCAGCAGTATATGTCCAAATGGACATGTCTGTGCTCTGCATACTGAAGTCTGTCCAGCACATCACCGCCACAATTGGCATTGTGTACATTCTTATTCATGGGTGACTTGCCTCCTTCACACATACTTGGTTCCCACCTCTCCGCACATTCTGCAATAGTGTGGCTGAGGGGCCATGCCGTTTTCAGAAGGTCAGCTGTCTTGTTCTGCGCTGCCTCGGTGGTAGTACGGAGGGGGTGGTGGTCGGGGGGGGGGCCTGGGGGTGGTGGCGGTGGGTGTTGTGGACCTCTTGGGTCTCCGAGCTGCATGATAAGTAGCTCCATGACATGTGTTGGTCTTCAGATGTGGCTCTGGGCTGGGCTCCCTTTCATACTGCAGGTTGTTATCCTGCTTAACACCAGTAAAGGCAGGTGTTAAATCCCTGTTGCTAATGCACCTTATCGCCTGTTTTTGGATCGCATCGGAGATCTGGCTGGTCCTTGAGAATATCACGAAGTGGTGTTTTCGTGTGTTTTTGCACGGGAACGCCTACTCTGCATATCATTAGCGTTAGTTGTCGCTCTCATCCGTGGCAATGTTTTTTGCGGAAGCTATCGCTAGAAAACTGGCGATATCGGCAGTTTGCACCAGCTTGAGAATAGGGCGATTAATCTATCGCCACTTTTGCGGCACTAAAGTGCCGATAAATCGGCGATAAGTCATTGAGAATATGCCCCAAAGTATTTTAGGCCTGATTTATAGTTTGCCGGATGTGGGCGGCCATGAAAAAGTGTCTGTTTAAGCGTCCACTGCAACAGTGGCTTGTCCTCCCTATATAGAGTATGTCGGCTTGACGGCTGGAAGACTTTCATCTGTCCGTTACCTCCACCTCATTTTTCTTACTTGCCAATAGCTGCATACCCTAAACACAGCAGAGGAAACAACGGAAGTCAATACTCATTGCACCGTATTTAGGCCCAGGTTTACTACAGTTTTGCGTCGGGTTGTGTCACTTTTTGTGTGCAGCCTTGATGCAAAATCTATTTTGGGTTTTACAAGGACCCCCAAATCATATTCATATTCTTTAATGCAATTGTATTTTTGTGGAAAGACGGCCTGCTATGTATGTAGAGAAGTAAGAACCCCATCTGCCAAACTCAAAATCAGGCACACCATGTTATGTTTAATTTGTATATTTTTGTTGACAGGAATGTTCCCTTTATGTTGTATACCCATAACCCATGCCCCGCATTTACATTTGTAAGTATCTGCTATCTCACTTTATTTACTACACAGACTTAAACTCAAACAAAACCCGTGTGTGTGTGAAGGGTTAGCCTGTATTTGTGACAATACTCTGCTCATACTGTAGAACAGGAACTGAATGTCTTCTACAAGCATCCCCTAAAGCAATGGTCAAGGAATTGTATCATGTCACATAGTAGTAAGATTACCATAGTAGTGGCAATACCTCATGTTTATTACAGATCTGAGGATAACCAATACATTTTACTAGCTACTCCTGAGTACAGACCTCAGGAATCACTTAGTTAAGGTCCTGGTTTCATGTTTGGGTGTAGAAGTACTCTGTCAGTAATGCAGTAGATATCTCAACTGCTTTGTTACAACTGAACTATTGCCTATGTTGCTTGTCATACAGCAGATTGGATCTCCTTCATGTTTGAAATGGAGAATCACAAGCTCCAAATTTTCTAAAAAAACATATTATTCTTTTAAAATCATGCTTGTCAGCCTATGCATTAATGTGTTAGTACACATATTAATGTTCAACCATGTTGACATGCGAAGTTACAGACAGAAAATCAGTAAAGCATTGATAGTATAGGCACGAAAAGCATTGTGAAGATACATAAGGTTTGATTTACTGGTTGGTAACCGAGTTATTGAGAGACTAATGTGACAGACAAGTCTAATATATCCTATGGCTTTTGTAATACGGACAAAAGTATAACTATCATGTTTGTGATGTTGTTTACCAGCCATCGAACTGTAAAGAAGGGTTATAAGCAACATAAATATTTTTTCAGGGAATGTAAATTGCCTCCTTGTCGCTGCTCCATGGCCTTCAGCTCCCCATCCAAGTTGGAGTAGGCCACTGCCAGAATGAGCTGCATCATGGGGGTTAGCAACAGCTGCACTTGCTTTTTCTGCTGAGAGGATCTTCCTTGTTAGATTTACTGCACTCAGGCTGGTCCACCGCTGAATGTCCTCCCAAAGTTTGTGGCAGTAGATGCTGTGGTGCCTGAGGAAGCCCTTGTTGGCGCACTCTCTTTGCAATAGCCCACCATTTCTTCTTCTTTTTATGGGGGCTGATCTACACTGAGGAAGACAAGAATAAAAAATAATACTATTAATAAATGTGTAAAGAAAAACAATACATTAAAAAAATGTATGATATATTGTGTTAATTCGACTTAAATACATTGTTTCGATTTTTTAATGTTGCCAAATGTTTCTTTAAATTTTATCAAGGACAAACATCCATTTTGAGTGATTCAATTAAGTACATTACTCTGGTCCTCATTTTGTGGCTCGTAAATAAGTATTCCCATCACAATGTGACGGATACCCCATTGAACTTATACAAGTGCATTATATACTATAGGAGTTGTAATAAGGTGTACAGGACATTTGGAACTTTGTGGTGGAGTAACCCTTCTGCCAAACTGTAACTCAGGGCCTTTGTATTTTACGGAGAGGGTACTCAATCCAAAATGTGATGTACTGCCCTGTCCACAAAAATGACAGTTTCAATGCTCACTCTTTTTAGAGTCAAGTGCACTGTGATCTTTTCAGCAGCAGTGTCTGCACTGGCTTGGCTTTCAGACAAACTACTTCTGCTTAAATCACCAATGCCATCTCTACACCATTCAGGGCAAAATATGACATGCTATGAGACACAATGGATGCCCATCAGATGGTTGTTACCCTGGTTGACTGCTCAGCTTCCCCATGCAAAAGGGATGCCCTTCATGCCCTGAACAATGCCCAACATATTATAGCTTTTGCCTATATATTTGTCAGGGATAGTACTCTGGGTCTGATTTTGTGCTTTCTGTATGTCATGATTGAAGAGTACATTTTATAACAAATTCTGACATACTGCTGTACACCAAATTCAAAATAAGATTCACAACAGAGTTCCAGGCAGAAATACATTACCCAAAAAAATACTTTGTGGGTCTGTGGTCGGGTCATGCCTTGGACTTGCCAAAGCTGTGTGGTCACCTAGGACACTGTCATTTGAATGTTTCTAGGTAACCCATAAGTAAAATAAAGTGGCCAAAGTCAGACTGTTGCCCCACTTGGTACTGCAAAACAATTGTGTTGGAGTATTCTTTGTGTAAAACACAAATTGGAGGATCAGAGAACTGGTAACAATTTTATTAGTGCAGGTGTGACATTTTCAACATGTATGTGGCTTATCTGACACTCTGCTAGACCATATAGCTGCCAGCAGTTGATGAGCGATTTCCACACAAAAATGCCCAGCTCATCTGGAGTTGAAGTTAGGGGCCCTGCCACCTGCATCTTCAGACTTGGCCAGTCTTGGTCAGTCACAGAAGAAGTTAATGAGCAGCAACAGTAGCAGAGGTCTGTGACATATGGTGGCTAGGAGGCAAGTGACCTCCTGGGCTTAAAAAAAGTGTATGCCAATGTGATAGATTTTTCATCAATGGATGCTTACATGGCAGAGACAGATTCTGTCAATCACAGACCAATTTAACTAATGTAGGACTGCAGCCACCGGAAAAGGTAGATACAGCATTTAGTTATTAGTTTGTCATTCATGACCAGTATGTCAGGCATCCACCATTTAGGTCTGCCTTCAAAAACCATCATTGTCAGCATTGGGTATGCCTGACAATATGGTAGATCTATAGTACATCAGTGAGGCTTTGAGTCCATCAATAACAACTAGAACTTCTCCATTACAAACAACTGATCTATAAAGTTCACATGTAACATCTGTCAACGTTTACATATTTCTCAAAAAATAAAGGAACAAAGCAAATGGTGAAATGAAATGTTTTTGCTTTTTAAAATTATATATGTGTTAAAATGTGAGACTTTACTTAGTAAAAAACGTTTTACAATAATTCAAACAAAATTGTTTTAGAGTGTGTATATAGGTGAGTACAGAGCTGCATATTTGTTTTTATATATTATTTATGCATTTTATGCATGTTATATATTATATTTTATAGTATGTAACTAACATCATCAAAATTACTCACATTTTAAACATGTTATATGTGTCTGTATATACACATGTGGCCAAATGTGCATTTTTAGAAATGTGTCCACCAAACATGTGCACATATATTCTTTAGGCATTATACTCATATTTTGCAGTTATGTTCATCATTTACACCAGGCAAGATGGAGAACGGTACATCAATGTAATGCTAAAGCATACTAACCTCGTTCGGACACATCATTAATAAGTACCAGCTGAACCGTAATAGAGGCACTGGTACAACAATTACAATCTGAACTTTTGCTCGACATCAGAAATCAGACTGCGATCCCAGCTATTGTGATGATTAAGACATTATCATTTTTCTGTATTACTGGCTCTTTCCAGTATACAGTTAGTGACTCGAATGAGATGTTTCAGCTCACTTTTTCTGCTGTCCTCACCATGTCCTGGATGTTATGCTTAAATGCATGAATGACTAAAATCAATTTCCAATGTATAATGCCACACTAAACAACATCAAGGCAGAGCTTTATGGATTGGGCAGCATACCACAAGAGTTAGGTGGCTGAGATGGAAGCCATTTTGCATTGGTGCCAACTAATGACAGGGAGAAACTATGTTCCAATGGAAAGCATTTACACTTCATTAATGTGCAGGTGGTTTGCATTGTGGATCTCTACATAATGGATGTATGTGCAAGATTTCAGCTACCATCCATGACACAGTGCTAAGCAACAGCTGCATGACAAAACAGATGTCAGGCAGACTTGTTGATAAGTTTCAGCCATTATGTGTACGCCACTTTTATTGTTATTATGTGCCCATCCATATATCAGTTCTCTTATGTTTGCAATTATATATTTCAGGGGACTCAGGGTATCTGAGTTGTACCTAGCTTTCAACACCTCTGAGAAACCCAACCACGCCAGGGGAAGTCTGCTTCAGTGAGGTCCATGCCCAAACAAGGGGTTCTGAGGAATGGGTTTTTGGGTTCATGAAGACTCGGTTCATGTGCCTGGTCATGACCAAAGGGGCTCTCCTCTACTATCCTAGAAAGGTCCACAAAATTGTTGTATTATGTTGTATGGTTTATAACATTGCCCTGTGGAGAAACCTCACATTCATCCCTAGTGACATTTACCAGTGGGAATCCCAGGGTGATGTTGATGACATGCATCACTAAAATGACAGTGATGAGGATGAAGGCACTGACCTCAGGCATGAACTAATTGAAAATATCTTTGCGTGATGGTAGGTGACTGTAATGTATGTATCATTTTTCTGTCTGCCATTCAAATAAACCTATTTTCACAAACATAAATACAATCAAGACCATGCATGATGATAAGTTATGTTTTACAGTGGTCAATGTTAGTTTGTAAAAATGCTATTATCAACAAAATAAATCAATAGAATGCTAGCCAAAATCTAAGAATATGTATTCGTAATCCTTCAAAATTGTGTCATTCTGTCATCAGATGGGGCACTACCAAGTCATTGGTTAATACTTTCAACTGTTGCACAGATACTGGGTTTGAAAAGAACCTCAGTGAAAGTTTACTGACCATTGGTGAAATAGTTCAGGGGAACACTTCCTCTTAGCCATAGAGTATGCCTTTGTACATCAGTTTCACCAATGGTACCTGCGGTTTGTGTGTGTTTCAAAGCCTAGAACTCACATTTGATGTTATCAGCTGTAGCTAATCTATGGAGATTTGGTGTAGGGTATGTCTGCTTCTGAGCATTACATTTGTGAAAAACATGAAGACAGTACATTTGTGCTCCTGCTGTATTTTAACGGCTTTTTGCCACTGATATATACCATGCATTTTATATCTTTACAATAGGTGGATTCCTACATACCTTGCATTGGATCAGCATTTAATTTCTCATTACGCCTCATACATCGGTTTCTATTCAGATCTCTACTTCCTAATGTTGTGTCGTCTCTGTATTTTGTATGTAGATAAGGTCTGTACACACTGTTGATAAGCCTTCCCCTTTGCTGGGATTTTGGATATCTAACACATTTAAAGTACATTTTTATTTTGTCAAACTAAAATTGCTGTTGTTTTACATACTGAGCTCAGTTTTACTATAATTGTTTGCGATCATAAAATGTGTTTTTTGGTTGGAGACTACATGATTATCAATCATTTTAAATATTTATTGGATGTCATCGAATATGTTATTTAAAAATAGTTAATTAATGCATTTATTTAGAATTATGTTTTTTTTGTTAGTTTTCACCCAGTAAGATTCTCAGAAAATAAGCTACATTTTTTGTTGGCTAAAATATTAGGATTATCCAACAGTTACTAAGAGTACTTTTCCAGACCATGAGCACATGGGAAATGCCTGGTCATCAGGTGGATAAGGAGACTAGTCCAAAAACTCCCATTAAGTGATTAATTCTAGCAGCTGTTGGTGGTAGGTTCTTTGGTTTTGTCCTCAACTGAACTAGATGAATGAACGCTTCTAAAGAACACTGAAGCAGCCTGAGCCATGGGCTAGTGTGCTGCATTCGGTGGAACTGCCAGCCGTAGATGCTCTGGGACTGAACTGGCAGTAGATGATACTTGACCACTGAAAGCAGCAGCTAAATCAGAAACTGCTGTAATGTTCTGATGTTATCCTTCACTACCCTGGAATATAGAGCCACGAAACTCAAGTGAAACTTGAGGGAATATTCTGGTACCTAAGGAGATTGTTCTGAGCCCTTAGGAGTTCAATTATCTGGCCAAGCTGATCCTCCTGCCACATAGCTGCACCCATCAGGTTTCTACCCAAGATGTTCACATTGGTGACTATAGCCTGAGCCTCCCTCCCTGCAGCAGATCCTGCCCCAACCCTTGACAAACTGCTTTATGGCCTTCACTGGGAGGACTCAAGTGTAGTATGACCTGGCTGTGGTTGACACAGAAGTCAGGACAATGGGAGGCACTGTTGTTTGGGGTGTAGTGCTATAGTGTTCTTGTGAGAGCACTGACATTGGTAATGGGGACAGGACTCTATCGGATGCTCTTGATCTTATGTGGTGAAGGAGAGGTCGAGGCCTAGGGTGCTGGCTACACAAGCCTGATGGGCCAGGCTGGTCTTCAAGATCATCAGTGCTCCTTCCACTGGAGGCTTGGGATCTTCTTTCCTCAGTCAGAGGTGACAAAACAGTTGAGGCTAATGACAGTGATCTTTCTGTGTCATCTTTTAGAAAATATTAAATAAAATATTGTGACTTTATGGAAATTATAGTTATCTGTTGGACTTGGCCCTTTTTGCAGGGCTATCCCCAAACCTTTTGCTTCTTCCTCCTATTTTTTCCTGACCTGTTGATGTTGGTTTTAGGACTCTGGCCACTTTACCACTGCTGATCAGTCCTAAAGTGCATATGCTCTCTGGGCAGCTTGTGTTTATGGATTGGTGTTTCCATGATTGGCTATTTTATTTGCTGATAACGACAGTTATCTTTTTGTGTCATCTTGAAGAAAATATTAAATAAAATATTGTGACTTTGTGGAAATGATAGTTATCACAATAAAATTGCTATGGTATGCTATTTAACATTTGCCCTTTATTGATGTTTACAGTGTCAGACATTGGGCCAGGATTTATTTTTAAGTCATATATCCAAGAACAATTTAGTGGTCTATTGATGCTTAGTGAAGTGAAGGGAATTAGGGGCCATAAGGTAGGGCATGCCTAGTGGGCCTCAGCCGTGGAACCTAGGATTGTTTGGCTCTCCTGTCCAACATTCCATCTTTGTATGCATTAGCAACACTGTGAGATTTACAAACCATCAAGCACTTGACTGTCAATAATAGTAATGGTGGTCGATCCTAAGTGTCTTAGCATTTTTCAAAATATGCAAAATGTGCAAATGTCATGCATAAATTTGTTTTGAAATGTTATAGTTTTAATGGTGCATGGAGTCGCAACTGATGAATGAATAAGATTGCTAAGGGGCATATTTATGAGCCCTGTTGCATTGCTCTTGAACCATGCAACATGGTGCAAAAGAAAAATTAGATTTATGAGGCCAAGCAAGGCCACCTTGCATGGCCCGGTCTGGCTTCATAAATCTCAAGTAATGTAACTGCGCTGCGTTGCATTACTCAGTGCCAAAGCGGCATTTCCATGGGTATTGCGAGGGTGTTCAGATGCAACATCTTTGCATTTCAATGCATTCCTAGATTTACAAGAACAGGTAAACCTGGGAATGCACCAAAAAGATACACCTCCCCAGGAGAAGCGTAACAAGGAAAAATATCTTTATTTCTCCTCATTATTTCTACTTTCTATGGGTGCTGCATTCTGCAGCACACATAGAAAAAGGAAAAAGCCTCTCAGGATTGTTTTTGTGCAGGAAAGTGTTTCTTCATGCGCAAAAACAATCCTGCATGCAACGCAGGCACTCTTGCACTGTGGTTCAAGGGTGCCTGCGTTGACGCTAGGCAGCCCCTTGTCGCTAGCACAGGGGAAAAGGCAGGAATGTGCAGCATTGCCTTAAATATGGTGCATTCCTGACCTTTCCCAGAGGTGCAGCGCAGCAAGGTGACTTGCTGCACTGTGCCACGTTGTCAGCAATATGGCCCTAAATATTTAGGTCATATGGAAGTCTAGATTATACTATGAGGGAGGTGGTCCACATTTAAATGTTGTACACAATTAATTTCTAAAATGGATGCTGTTTCTGGGCTCTGTTCACATTGCTCCTGCTTATTCCCCCTCCCAAGCAGTGTCCTGCTGCAAAAATCTCTCTCTTCTTCTTCTGGGGAGAACTGAGCACATGACGTAAATAATATTGTGTCTGATAGCATTGTGAATGAGGCTTCCATGATGTACCCAAAGTATCATTTTCAAGGACTTCCACTGGAAGTTCCGGAGAAAGACTTGTGAATTCTATAAGTTATGGTTGAAGAACTGATTCATTTGTGTTGTACAATTTATGGAGTGCAGTTGCTAAGGAAGCAATAGAAGATTTATCTTGCCTTAAGAAATGGGTTAGTGTTTAATTGATTTAGTAAGTCCTAATTTTTTCTTGTTGTTGGTTCTGATTCGCCAAATGCGACCCTCACCATAATCATGCTATGTTGTATGTGCAGAATCTATCAATAGAATTGTGTGATTTGCTATAAAACCTTCTGTTCTCTGGTAGTTGGAGCTTTTTGGCCCTGTTATCCCGTTTGCCATTTTGCCTTTCAGGGTTTTCCTTTTTGCCTTTCTGCTCCTTTTTGGCCTATGCACTCTCTGCAAGGTCTTTTGAGAATACTTTGATATTTTGTAGATTTCCTATTATACTGTCAGTACACTTTATGAATTGGGCATTTAGAATCTTCATGTAGAATATGTCTAGCTTAGTTTATGATATTAAATTATTTCCTGTACTCTGTTTTGATCAGGAAAGAAGATTTTTGTCTATACTCTTTTGTACCGCCTTTAACTTTTCAATAATAAAAGCCTTTTGCCTATTTTTGATCTAGAACCTAGGGGCTCATTATGATGGCGGGCGGACATCAGTCCGCCCGCCATCATAACGGTGAGGGGACCGACCGCCAGACGTGCAGCGGTCCCACCGGCCCAATTAGGATGCGCCCGCCATACTGGCGGGTGCATCCTGGCCTTTTACCATTGCGGACGGTGCTGCTGGCTGCAGCACCGTCCGCAATGGTAAAAGGGCATGCACAGCATTTCCTGCACCACGTGGCAGGCACCACACGGTGCCTGCCACTTGGTGCAGGGAACTGCAGGGGGGTACCATGGGTACCCCCCAAGTGCACCCCCCACCCCCCCCAGGGGGCCCGCAATGGGCCCCCAAAGCCAATACCCGCCAGCCTTTCCATGGCGGCATCGCCGCCAAGGAAAGGCCTTTAAACACCCACATCCTAATATGGCTGGCGATGCGTGCTAGGCACCACCACCATATTAGTGGCCCAGCTCCGCCCAGCCGGCAATCGTAACGATTGCCGACCGGCGGAAAAGCGGCGGACGGACATTACGTCCGCCGCGATACCCACCGCCATCATAATATGGCGGGGTATTTCAGTTACGATGGCGTAACGGTCGCCGGCCCGGCGGCGGCGATCATTACGCCATCGTAATGAGCCCTTTAGTCCTTTTGTGCTTATATTTTATACTGTTTAACTCTGCTATGTTCTTTACTTGATGAGGAGTGCAATCTCTAATCAGTAGATCAAACAAGAATTCTGGAACCGAAAAACTATTGGTAATTTGTGAGGTCACAAAATGCAGGCTAGAGTGCAGTACAAAAAGTGAGCTTCACAATGATTCAATTTCACACCAAAAAGAATGTTATTCCTTTTAATCAAGAAACACACACACAATACAATTTCTGACAATTTTCAGCTGTGAGTCAAAGACATCAATGGTTGCTGATGGGGGCGTGGCCGAGTCAGCTAAGATGGCGGACATGGCTCACTAGAGCTCCGATAACGAGCCCAACCATCAACCCACATCCTGGCTGGTGGCACAAAGTGCAAGCAGTACGACATCACCGGGAGCTCTCTACATCATGCCGCTCCCATGCCCCTACTTTGGACACGGCATAAGTGCAGATGGAGGGCCCGGCATTCACGAACCACATGGCCACTGGTAAAATGTCGCGACCAGCCAACTTCAGCCTGAATGGGTGGGGAGCACTACTGCCACGGAGGCAAGTGACCGCCCTGAGCCCTCCGGTGTGGCCCTGTGCTGAACTGTGGGGAGCCCCCACTTGTTGGCTCTATCTGCAGAAGTGCCAACAGTACAGCTCATGAGAGTATCCTATTGCACGGCAATCAGAGCTGAGGGGGAGATCGTCCCGGGATGGGTGTCCCCAGCCTGGAGACTGCGACCCGCTGCTCGCTGCTTACTTTGGAGTCCCTGTGCAGGGTGGAGCTGATCATGGTGGAGTCATGTTGTCGGCCCCCAGTGTGATGAGATCGGGTGCAGGGGCTGATGGCGGGGACCCCATACCTGGCCCCTGAATCGGCAACACAATCAAGGTGCTGTGGTGGATCCTGGCCCAGAGGCTGCAATGGGGTGAAGGCCCTGCCACTCCCTGCCCCCCATATCCTCCTGAGTGGGGCCTACCTGGTCACTGGACCTGCAGCTTAGCGGCACCTGGGTGGGACACGGCCGACACAAGCCACAGGGACTATGCGGGGAGAGGACCCCTGGAGGCGGGGTGACGTCGTGGGATTCAGAGCCCAGCTGCTTGATCGCCGTGTTGTCAGCAGCAAGGAGCATTGAGATACCCTGCAGCATGGTGAGTGGGGCCTATGGCAGGGATGACTGCCAGGACACCGGCCCCTGCCTGGTGGCACTACACATTGAACTGCTGGAGGGTGAGGAGCAGTGCGGTGCGATTGGGTGGGGGGCTGGCAACTGAGGGTCCTCTGCCTAGCCTCTGAATCAGCACCATAATCGGGGCACAGGGACGCGATTGCCGGTGAGGAGCTGATGCCTTGCATCTCTGTGCCTCCCTCCAGCACTCTCCCTGATTGTGACTGTTCGGTCCTGGGACCCAGGGCTCAGTGGTTCCTGTTGGATCCCCAGAGGGGCCCCAAGGTCTGAGAGTGAGCTTGAGGAAGGGGGAGGCTCTAGACAATTACAACTTCCTGGCCACGGCCCACAGGGAAGTGGCCTCAGTGTCTCGTGGGACACACCTTAACCCTACTGCTGCAGTTGGGGGACTCTGGGCAGCTGCATCACCCCGCTTATACAGAACAGTGCACCAGCATCAAAATCAAGACACACGAGCCACGCTGGCTTGGAAGAGGTACTGGAACTAGACTCACCCGACGTCTGCGGAACTCCCTGGGCTTGGCCCTCCTGTCACCTGGACTGCTATGACACAGACGCCACATATTAGGAGTTGTGCCGTAACATCCCCAATACAGGCGGGGTCCTGCTGGTGTACGTGACTGGTGGAGGGATCTGGTGCCACCATCCCTGCCATCAGCATATTCCCATCTCCTCCATTTGGATGCAATGAAAGCCCCTTACAGCCTGATACCTGGCAGCATGCCGCCCCTTCCTGGGCACGCACATTTACCCAAATCAGTCATTGCCCGACACTGTGGGTGCCTGGGGGCTCGATGGACAGCACATCGCCATGAGGGTCTCCCCTGAGTCATCAGCCAGTGTTGAGAGAACCTCTCGCGCCATGAGCAGACTATGCTCGGCCACTGGGACCCAGACACCGGCCCCAGCAAGGCCGGTCTGCCCGATCCAGGAAGAAGAGGAGGGAACACAGGCCCTCACTACATCTGACAAGTTGGACAAAGTACTGGCAACGATAGAACATTCCAGGGTCACCATGGAGCACAGATTTGGAGCAGTAGCCGCCAACCTTAACTTTCAAACGCGTTGATAGAGTAACAGAAGGCGAGAAAACCATATCCTCCCTACAACCACTTATGAAGTGTCATCAAGCTGAAATCTGAGACCTTCAGGGCCATGTAACACAGCTGGAGAACAGAGCAGATGACCTGAAGGGATGCTCCCGAAGGAGCAACATTCGAATTCTGTGGCTCCCAGAGAGAGTTGATGGGACTGACCCCATTATTTACCTAGAGTCTTGGTTCAAAACACTTACCCCAAACTTGGAACTTACTCCATTCTACTCTCTCTCGAGAGAGTACATTGAGTCCCAGTGCAGCGCCCACCCCTGGGCTCCCCCCCTTCTTCAATGCTAGCAAAACTACTTCACTTCAAGGGCAGGGGTGCGGTGCTCCATGCCAGCAGGTGGGCAGGATGCCTGCAGGTGGAAGCCAAACATATTATGCTATTCCCCGACTATACCCGCGCAGTACAGCGCCAATGCTCTTCTTTCTTGGAGGTGAAATGTCATCTTAGCCAACAGGGAGTACAATACTCATTACTGTTCCCCGCACTCCTCAGAATAATCTCGAAGGGCACTACTATCTTCTTTACTGACCCCACAGAAGCATGGCATGGGCCAATCAACATTCGAAAGAAACGGGGAAGACAGACACAGACCGTACCCTGAACTCCTGAGTGCCCCAGAGCAAACGATGAAGCAAAAAAAGGACTCAGTCACACACAAGGCCTTCATCTCGAGTGTCCTTGGCTAGCTTCCCCAATTTGGAACAAATCATTGTGGACTGCAGGTGAGCCCTATAAGCCACAGCAAATTTAGGGCCTCCCGCCACAGCCACGGATGATGAGAAAGGTCCCTGCATCTTTACTTCCAAAGAGGATCCCAGCTGCCCGGGCAGCTCCTGGGATGGTTTGCTGCCCCCCCATAGTGGCTCCACAGACAGCAGATACCCTCATTTAACTGTCTCACAATGTCCCATTCTTGCCGAAGGTCACAAGTCATTGTAGCTAAGTACAAGCGGCTCCCTGACGCCGCCGGCGAACTTTCATCCTGGACATTAAAGGGCAGTTAATCCACTCTGTCTTGGGCACACGTTTAGCTCACCCCCCACGATCCACTAGAGTATACTAGACATGTTCTGTTTGGGCATACCGCTGGGTGCGGTAGGCTTCCAGTATTGGGAATATTCCCCTCCCCAGTTATTAAAGTTTCTCTTTACTACTCTCATTCTTACACCCTCAGCACTATGGCGGGCGGGCGGGTGACACGCAGCTCCGGGGACAAGGGCAACACCAATGGGGAAAGGTCCCCCTATCCATCTCCCCTGCCCTACTATTATATCACAAGGGCTTCAAACACTGACACCCATCTTCTCACCCTCAACATTTGTGGCATGTACTCCACTAGAAAGCCCTATGCTGTCTACTCCTACATCAAACACCAGCAGGCACAGATAGTTTTTCTGCAGGGGACACACCTTACTGCAGAGAAACTAGGCCACTTGCGTAAGCGCTAGAGGGGCACTTTTTGCACCTCAACATATTAGACATATGCCCGGGCGCTATGGTGTGGATCCACCCTGGGGTTCTCTGCCAGGAAACTCACAGGGTGGTAGACAAGGATGGTCGATATGCTCTCCTTGAGGGACACCTAGATGGCCAGCCCATCCTCCTGGGCAGCATCTACGCACCCAACACTGAACAGGGAAAATTCTGGGACCTCCTCTCTGCCACACAAGCCCACAACACAGCCTCACCATGGATATTTGGGAGGATTACAAATGTTTGCTTGACCTGACCCTAGACAGGTCCCATCCTCCCCTTCCACACTCACCCCATACACGCAGATGGAATGCTACCATGGCAGGTCACATCACTTGGCGCTTACTGACACTTGGAGATCCCACCATCCCATGTCCCAATTATACTCCTTCCACTCTATCCCGCACAACCTCTATGTGCGCCTTGACCAATTTCTCTGCTCTCCCATGATAGTACCCTTGATCCAGCACGTGGTCTATCTGGGGCGTATAATCTCTGACCACGATGAACACATTATGACCCTCAGCTGGAGGCCCCTCATCTCCCCACACCCACTTGGAAGCTGCCACACGACTGCCTTGAAAATCAGATGTTCCGTAAGGAGCAGGAGACCAGCATCCGCTGATATTTTTCCAAAAACACAGCATCCACCAGGACGCTCGAATGGTATGGTTTTAAAGTGGTGATTAGGGAAACCTGCACCCAACAGATAGCTGGGGTCTGCAGGACACTCGAGAAAGAACTGGAGGAGGCTGAGCAGAACTTCTCTGATATCAGCTAGGAGTTTGATGCTAATCCTGCACTCTCTATGCAGTTGGCGGAAGCGAAAACCAACTATGTGGCCCCCCTTGAGAGCCTGAGTTGATACAACTTTAAGGCCCATGCTGCCACGGTGCACCGAGAGGGTGATAGGCCTAGTAGACTCCTAGCATGGCTCATCTGACAAGACTCAGTATCCCGCCCCATCACAGAAGTGGTTGCCTTCACTGTTGACACTCAAACTGATATTCTACAAGCTTTCTATGACTATTACTTTGCCATATATCAGGCACCACGTAAAAATCAGACTGAACAGGTAGATAAGTTCCTAGCCAGGGGTGTAGCTAGGCCTCAGGCTGCCCGTGGCGGCCCCTGCTTTTGCCGCCCTCGGCAAAATGATAGAAGAGGGGGGGTGGTAGCGGCCGCGGCTGATTCTTGCGGCCGCAGGTAAGAGCGGGTGAAGGGGGGCCGCCTGCCGCCCCAAAACTCATGCCGCCTGGGGCGGTCCGCCCCCATCGCCCCCCCCTAGCTACGCCACTGTTCCTAGCTGACCTTCCCCAGAGCCCCACTCCCGCAAGGCGCTCCCTAGACTGACATGAAGCAGGCAAACCTTGACCTGGCCCGAAATAAAACCCCGGGCCTGGATAGGCTGCCTCTGGAACACTACAACACCTTTTCAGCCCTCCTGGCACCTCGGTTGGTGGCAATGTACAAAGCAGCCCTGAAAGTTGGTGAGCTTCCCCACTCGCTTTGTGAGTCTCTCCTGATCTCGATTCCAAAACCAGTGAGGGGCCCCACCCAGTTAGCCTCTTGTAGATTCATTGCTATACTTGGGGCAGACTACAACATTTTCAGAAAAATACTAGCTGACCCACATGCTCAAGTTCTCCCAGAACTCGTGCATTCAGATCAGAACGGCTTTGTCCCCAGTCATAGCACCTCCCAAAATATCCGCCACTTCTTTCATGTACAGGAGCAGGTGAGGGGTCTGTTTCCTTAGGCTGCCTGCCTCATCCGTGACTTAGAGAAGGCGTTCGACACCCTGACCTGGCTTTATCTATTTGCAGTACTCACCCGAATGGGGGTAGAATCCCAAACTTCTAGCACACAAAAAGCTATTGTACTCGAACTCCACCGCCCGGATCCATTTGGGCTGTCATATCTCAGCTCCTTTCCGGATATGCTGTTGAACAAGACAGGGATGCCCGCTCACCCTCCTATTATTTGCGATTGCTATGGAGCCCTTGGCCACGCGTGTACAGAAGAGGGGATTAGATGCGGCATCCCCCTGGTTGGTGGGACACATGCAGTGTCCCTGTATTCAGATGACCTGCTCCTCTATATATGGAACGTAATGGCCAACCTCAACCCCCTCCGAGTCACGCTAACAAACTACGGGTTAATTGGATATAATCAGCCGTTTACCCACTTAGCCCCAACCTCCCATCTCGAGAGGTGTACATTGGTGATCCTGCCTTGCGCAGGCACCTCGCTATTTGGGAGTCCGTCTGTATCATAACCCCCATTATCTTTAATAGGGCAACCGCCGTAGGGCCTTGGTGGGAATACAAACTCAGGTATGGTTTTTGAGAACACTTCCCCTGGCCCCCGTCAGCAAGATCGCCTTGCCCCACCTTTTCTACTACTTCGCAAACCTCCCAACTATCGCACCCCACTCTTTCTTTAAAGAACTGGACACAATCCTCTGCACACTCATATGGGGATCTGAAAGCCGGTGAATCACCCTGGCCAAACTACAGCTGCTGGCAGACCTTGGTTCCCATCCTTCTATGCGTACTTACTGGCTGTGCAACTTCAATGGCTTTCCAGCTGGACGGTTGGGCGCTATCTTGGGGAGACCTGTTCAGAGTCCGGGCCCTTATCACTGCCACCAATTCGTTGTTTGCTTCTACCAGGACCACAGCCCATCTCCCCCTATCCCATACAGGTGTCAATAGCGAAGACTAGTATGGATAAGATACATCGCCTCTCCCGGAAGACTCCATTCTATAACCCCATGCTGCCCCTGGTTGGCCTACCTCGAGGCCAAGGCTACTGCACAGTCAGAGAACTATGAGTCTGGACCAGTCATTGACTTCTTGAGGTGGGGGCCCTCTTTTCAGAGAGCCACCTCCTTCCCTTTGACTAACTGGCAGAGGAGAGCGAGCTCCCCCCAGGGCAGTTCCTCCTCCACAGGCAACTCACACGCACCTGGCATCACCTCTGGGACATATCTGGGGGAACCCACGACACACCCAGTACTTCAGTTAGTGTTGACCAAGGGACCCGGTTGAAACCTCATCACCTAGCTGTACAAAGCCGCCCGCTCGCCACACCTTGCCAAAAATGGGAGGAGGAGTTCGGGAGAGTGTCTCGCGATAGAGAATGAGAGAGGGCACTTGAATTCCCAAAAAAGGTCTCCCAAAACTCAAGATTCAGGAACATACAGTTCTTCATTTTGCACAGAGTCTATCTAACACCTGAGCAGCAATACCGCCACTTCCCAGAGTCACAGTTCCCTTGTCCCCAATGTTAGACCTCTAACACAACACTCATAACATGTTATGGTCCTGCTCTGCTCTACAACACTATTGGCACGCCATTCATGCCACACTATGGGAAGTCACAGGACTCCCGGACATTCACACTTGGGAGGCCTACACACCTGAAACATCTGGAACAACGCGGGCAGAGCCACGCATCCCGGAACACCGCAAGTGTAACCACTGTTGCCCAAACAATGCATCTGCCTTAACCATGTATATGCGTGGTTAAGGCAGATAGTGCTCTAGTGTTCCAGATGGGCCAGGACTCGGGGAGAAGCTTCGGAACAGGAATGCAGACAGGTAAGTGAGGCTGGGGCAGGTCTCAAGGTCACTTTTTGGGGGGTACTTTTGGGGAAGGGCAGGGTTTTTAGGTCTCAGGGAGGGGGTCAGGGTACTTTTAAGAACGGGGCAGATTTTTAGGGCTCAGAGCGGGGGGAGGGGGCTGGGCTACTTTTATGAGCTGGGTTTGAGAGGAGTTTTTTAGGGCTGGGGCGGTGTTGGTACTCAGGGCAGGGGGATCGGTGTAGTTTTTTAAAATTGGGGGCAAGGTTTTAGGCCTCATGGCAGTGGAAGGGGTTGGGGTAGTTTTAGGGGCAACGTGTGGTGGGGTTCAGAGAAGCGTATGATATGGGGCAGGGTTTTTGGCCTCAGGACAGGGGAAGGGAAAGAGGTAGTATTCAGGGCAGGTTTTGGGCCTCAGGGCGGGGGGGCCGGATAGGGGGTTTGTAATTTAGGACTTAGAGTGGGGGACGTAGCTCAGAGTAGTGGTAAAGTTAACCACACATATCCCCTTACCATTCATGCCTTTACAATGAAATTGCATGGTAAAGGCATGCATGGTAAAGGAATGCATGTTTAAGATGCATTTGTTGTTCGGGCTGCATGGTAGAGGCATGCTTGGTTTAGCCATCTGTCCTCTACCATAAAACCCTGCTCACTAGGCATATTCAAACGTAGGAAGCAACACAAGGTTAAAATGTGCTTCGAAGCCCTGGCCCTCCTCCTGGTCAAGTGAGCAATTACACTACACTGGCGTGCACCTGTGGGCCCTCCAGTGGAGGCATAGACAGGGGCACTGCACAAATGGGGTGCTGCAGAGGAAGAAGCACTCTGATATGAAGAGGTACGTCGGATACGCTGGCGATCCATTTCTCCGCAGAGGGCCATCCTATTTCATGAACTTCCGGCAAGCAACTGACAAAGATAATGCTCGCCCGCAGACATAGGGTCCCTCCCCTTGGTGTCTAGAGGGGCACACCTCCCCTCAGAGTTGACCATCCTCCCCTATGAAGCTCACCCTCGCCAAGCCCCAAATTACCCCCATTACCCCCCTGGCATTCTCTCCCATGCCCAGAACCGCACACCCTACTGTCATCATTGCAACAGAACACGCCCGCCTCCCCCTCCTCCCCTGCTGCCCCTCATTTTTCACCCAAGTTAAGAGTTGAAGTTTCTATCACAGGTGAGACACAGAAATGCAGCACTTATTAAAGTGGAAGCTTAGTGCTCCTAGGAAAGCTTCTCGTCACATCCTAATGTTTAGTGTAGAAATCTGAATGACCTGATATGCCTTTGTAATTCTGTTGCGTTTACCATGTAATGTAGTTTGACGCATGTGGTTGCAATTTGCAATGCACAAAACACCCAAAAACCCCAATCAAAATGTTTAAAAAAATAAAATCAATGGTTGTTGATGCCCAGTAACTCATCATACTCACTTTTGTAGAGTAGAGTTCATTAGCAAGATACACAGTGCAGGTGCAGCACTACAATGCAGTTCTTGAATAGTATGTGTGACTGTATTTTTCCTACAAACTGTCAAACAATTTCTGCCCATTAGCAGCCAACAGTGTCCTATCCACTTACAATCTGTTACCGGAGGTATGTTATGCCACAGTTGAGTGAGACATTTGAACCACTCTGTGAGAAAGTGGATTATTAGTTAGAGGGGATGTGAGTGCTCATCAAGTAATAATGTCAGCATTCCATTCCAGGCCCATTTAGGAATCAGTAATATAAACCTGACCTCAACTCGACCTCAACCCTTGTAATTATAGCACAGAGCATACAGGCTTAACTTTGAAGACATGTGCAATGCATTTATAAGCACGAAAGCAGTTAAAAAGAACAAAACACAACACAATAAAAATCCAACTCCAATTAGAAAAATAGAGCAAAGTTTAATGAACAAATAGATATCAAAATGACAAAAATCAGATATAGGGAATCGGAGACATGATTTTTAGAAGTTTTAAGTCAAAATAGAGCTTAAAAGCGCAAAGCGTCAATCACGGTTAACTGGCTGTGATACACTGGGTCCAAGTCAAAAGTTAAGGCTGACTGCAAGCTACCACCAGTACGATACAGGTACCAGGTTCCTCCTGGTGGAAAGTTTACCTCTGACTTCTGGAGAAAAGTCCACATCGATGGGACATCCATGGGTCAGGCAGCAAGCTGGATTAGAAAGAGTGCTTAATAATAGCAGCCTGGTGAAGCCCAGGTCCTCGGTGGGAGTCTTGACTCAGGTGGGAAACTTGGTGCAGTAGTCGTCGACTGCAGGAATGCTCCGAGCGAGCAAAGTCCAGAGTTTCTATCCAGGAAAGTCTAGTCAGTGGTCGGTTGCTGTTTAATTGCCGTTAATCTCAGTGAAGCCTCTCTACGTTCAGACTTAGAAACTTTTCTGGAATTCGAAATCCTTTTAGCAGGGGAAATCTGCAAGTTGAGTCCAACTAACGATTCGATGTCAGCAGCTGTGGTTTCAGTATCAACCCCAGTCTCCCCTGGTTCTCCAGAGGAAAAATTCAGAATTTTTTTATAAGTGTACCACTTTGTACGTTTTGACGTCAGTGGAGTGCACGCTAACACCAGCCAAGGGTCCAGGACCTTATCGGCACCACGTGGGGTATGGGGCTCACAGAAGCCAGCATCTGGGTCCATAGCAAATCCAGTTGGAATTGGTCAGCTGGGCTCTTGAAAACAGAAGGCTTCTTGTAGCTTTTGTTGCCCAGTAAGTTACCAGAAGGTCAGCCAACTGACCCTGGAAGTCCACTTCTCTGTTCCGGGTACAAGCGGTAATGTGTTCATCCCTTGAGGTTTCTCTCCATAGGTTCAACAGCAGGTGCAGCCCTTCTTCTGTATTTCATAGGTCCATATATGTTCTGAAGGACATTTCTAGGGGTGCCACTTTTACAAATGGCTCTAGCTTATGGGTGGGGGAGACTCCATGTCCAAAAGAGAAAAGGTTCCCTGGAGCAACCCTACCCACTTTGACATCACTTCCTGGGGATGTGCCCCTAAACTTTCCCACAGTGCACTGTTCTGCCAAAATCCAACATGGCAGAGGCTTTCTTCACCTGGGCAGAGCTCCAGCCACACGCCTAATGTGTGCTTAGGGAAATGAGAATCTCCCACTGCAATCCAGCTCTGGAACTGTTTTTCTCCCACTGGGATTGGTGCCACTCTAGCTACTTTCACCAGGCTGAGGTGTCAATTACATCTGCCTATGACAAGAGATCCCCTTTGAAGCTGGTGTAGTCGGAGGGCACATCCCTTGGGCCATCTGTCAGGAGAAGGCCTCCTCCCACCCAACAACGTTTTGTTCCCTTTCCTTGGTACCATCACACCACCTTGCAGGGGGGGAGCAGACTACTAGGTATAGTTCGGGATTAACTCTGAAAAGTCTACCAGATGCTTTAGGTAGAAAAATCTAGACTTTCTAAAGTCACTATTTCTGAAATAGTAAGACACAATTCGACTTTGGATTTAAGTTGTGTTTTCTTTAACTATATAACTGAATGTTGTAAATATTTTTCTAGCTGGTGCCACACTTAAGGTAGCTTTATGAAGTGTAATAAAATAACCCAATATTTTGTATGGCACATACAGCCTTGCTGCAGTGACCAACAGGTTTGGGCCTTTTTCACTGTAAGGACATGTAAAAAACATGAAATGCACATGTCCTACTTTTAAATACTATGCAACCTGCCTTAGGGCTGTTAAGGCCTACTTTAGGAGTGACATAACACTATTTAAAAGTAAGCCTTAGGCACGTTAAAAGGGTGGTTTTAACAGGCTAAAATTGGCGGTTTTAAGTTTTAAAACTGCCCATCTAGGATGCTTAGGCAGGCCTCGAGTCATGTTTACATGGTCTCTTTAGTGGTGGCACAATAAATGCTGCGGTACACTAGTAACATTTAACTTCCAGACCCTGTATACACAAGGTACCATATGCTATGGGCCTACAGGCACTCTAAATATGCCAATCAGGGTTTCGCCTGTTCTACACATATTTTAGGGAACAAAGCACATGCACTAGGGCCTAGTTAGCAGGGCCTCCGTTCAAAATATTTAATGAACCAGCAACATTAGTCCCAAATGATTGAAGATGATTCTGCAAAAAACAGCATTTTCTAACACACTCTGAACATCTGGCACAGGTCACTTTGCAGCGCTCTTCAGATACTCTTTTGTAAATTACTCGATTTCAATGAACAATGAATGTGTGTTGGTTTTTAAAATAAATGTGCACTTTCAAGCCCCAACCTACTCACTGCTTTGAGTGAGGATAATGTGAGCCACAGAAGTGTGATATCACTTTTATTCTTTTCATTGACTTTAGTTTTAGGTATCATTTGAATTATTTATGTTAGCTCAATAGGCAAAATTAAATATTAAAAATAAACTCACCGAATGCAGTCACGTTAAATCAAAACCCAGAACTGGAACAGGTTGTCCTGGTGACATGTATTCATCTGTTCAGCCCTGTACTACTAGATAGTTTTTATATGGCATTGTAGTGGCTCCAGAGATTTAGTATGTTCTATGTGAATATGAGAATGGTTGGTATAGCTTACAGTGAGATGAATAAATTGATAGCTGTTGCTGTTACATAGAGAAGAGTGTGTTTTGTGTCCAAAGTCCGTCACTGGAAAGCCCATCTGCCATTGTTGTTCTCCATCTTGAAGGTCCCTCTTCAAACTCTGATGTCAGACAATTTTAAATATGGTGGATGGATGTCCGCATTCCAAAGCTGAAGGAGTGATGTTTGAAAAAGGTGAATGGGGGACCAACGACAGAGGACTGAAAGACAGCCAGCTGTCCTTCCTCCATCATCAACACTAATGGCGGACAAAATTAAGCAGTAGCTCAGCATTGCTGTAGGTAAGGGCATATAATGATTTATTCATCCTTATTATGGTATTTGATTACACTGTTTATTTTCTTTCATTATAGATGCTATTGGAAGCTGCTGATTCATACTAAATAATGCAATTGAGCAGATGGACTTTAATTTTATCATCACTTTATTGGATCAGAGAATACTGTTGTTAATAACATGGCAAGGTTTGCTCGACTTTTCCAGTTTTATGATTTCATTCTTTTTTCCTTTTTTTGAATAGTGTTGCTAGTGCAATTGATCAAGCAAGGTAGTGTTAACCTAAACAGTCTTTTTCGTATTTCCTCTGTTTGTGAAAATGAGTACTGTTAAATTTAAAGAATATTGACACTACAAAATATTCACTTTTCGTTTTTATGTTTAAGTATAATGAATATACTATACTCTTGTAGACTGATGTTGGATTACAACAAATAATCCATATCTGCATGTTTGATTTTGTAACAATCCCTGTCTTTTGATGCACTTGGATGTTTTTTATGAACTGGTGCTTAGTACTTCATTAGTGTTGATAGTTTTGTTTGTGTACTCAGGGTGAAAACAATTTAATTTGAACAAGACTCTTTTTGAGTTGAAATGTGTTATTCTTCACAAAATATCTTTAGAATGGCTATATATACATGCTTCCATCGTTGTCCAAAAACGAGGACGCACTCCACAGCGGTTGATTTTACAAAAATCTTTATTCACGGGGAAACCGGCATTGGCAGTTCTGATTCCTTTACAACCTTCCTCATAGGTTCTGTTAAGGTTTGGCAGACACACCCAGACACACCTTTTGATCATTATTCTGGTGATGTCATTTCGTTCCACAGCGCCTCACAGGTGAATGTTCTTACTAAGGCATGCTGGGATTTATAGTGTCTGGGACTTGTTCCTACCCTTTGGTGGGTTCTGCCAAGTCATACATGGAGGATCGCATCGCCCTTTGAATCAATATGGGACTGCTGGGACTTGAATCTTGCAAATCCCGTTGTGGCACAGAGGTACTGAATTTTAAACCGGACATTTGCCTTTCTGAGGCCCACTGGAGGGCTCTAAAATAATGAACTAATCACACAGTGACTTGGCAGAACCCACCAAAGGGTGCACGCCCGCATCCCCGGGGACCACCACTTCCCTGCGGCTATTGAAACAATATGGGGGCCTTATGGATCCCCCCTACCCCAGGGACTGCCACCTCCGTGGGGCTATTTTCTATTATGTGGGGTGCCTCGCAGACCCCCTGCCCCAGGGTCCACCACCTCCCTGGGTCTAATTCACATTATATTGGGGGCCTCGTGGACCCTCCCTGCCCCGGGGACCACCACCTCCCCAGGGCACACATACACTAATGAAGGGCATCCGTTGTGGACCCCCAGTCCCGGGGACGACCAACTCCCTGGGGTTATATACAAGATAAGGACTGCTGCCCCCCTTGGATCCTAAGGGAAGCCTTTGCTGCTCTCCCTGGTCCAGCTATGTCCCTTCTGAATGAGTCACTGTCCCAGGGCTATGTACCTGATACCTTCAAGGAGGCTATTGGCATCCCCCTCCTGAAGAAGCAAGGGGCGGACCCTAAAACTCTGACCAACTACCGCCCTATTTCCTTGTTACCTTACCTGGCCAAATTAATTGAAGCCCATGTGGCCAGAAGTCTATCTGCCTTTCTGGAGCGGTCCGAATATCTGGACCCCCATCAAGCAGGGTTCCGTCCAGCCCATTCCACAGAGTCAGTTATACTGACAGTATTGGACACCCTTCGGGAGGAGGCTGACAGGGGCTCTCCGCAGGCCCTGGTGCTGCTGGATCTCTCCGCAGCATTTGACACGGTCGACCATAATATACTGGTCGACCGTGTCAAGGAAGCAGGAATCCAAGGCTCAGCCCTTGAATGGATCCGCTCCTTTTTAGGAAACCGATCTCAGGCGGTCCGCCTAGGCCAGTTCACAACCCCCAAGATGAGTACTACGTGCGGTGTTCCACAGGGCTCCTCACTTTCCCCTCATTTGTTCAGCCTATACCTTCTTCCTTTGATTTATGCCCTGAAAGAAAGGAAAGCTCACACTTTTAATTACGTGGACGATTTCCAACTTGTGTTTTCCATCAGTAATTCTCCTGCATCCATCCATGAATTTCAGACTACGTTGCTGTTCATCCGCGACTGGATGAACAGCAACCATCTGAAGTTAAATCCAGATAAGACGGAAGGGATTTTAACAGGAGGTCCATTAAATCCTTGGAGTCCCCGTTTCTGGCCTAAAGAGCTGGGACAGCCCCCTACCCCTTCTATCTCTGCTAAAACACTGGGGGTCATAATTAACAGTGACCTCACAATGAAGACTCAAATTGGGTCTGTGATCTCAACGTGTTTTTTCCAGTTGAGAAAAATAAGGAAAATTAGTAGGTTCCTTACACAGGAAGCTAAAATACAGGCAGTCCTTGCTATGGTGATATCCCATATAGATTACGCCAATTCTCTATACTTTGGCATTCCAGCTTATCTCATCCACCGTCTTCAATTGGTACAGAATCAGGCAGCAAGACTGATTCTTCAGGAAAATAGGCATCAACATGTCACTCCCCTTCTGAGGAAGCTGCATTGGCTCCCCATAACCCTTTAAGGTGGGATGCATTATTTTTAAGTCCCTGAATGGTAGAAGCCCCAAATTCATTGAAAGTCTTATTGAAAGACACACCCCGACCCGCAATTTGCGATCTGCCCATATGCATTTTCTGACTCTACCTTCCTTCAAACTGAAGCGTTTCGGTGGAACAAGGGTTGCCATACTAGGCCCCAGATATTGGAATTCCCTACCTCTAGAAATCAGATCCTGCACAGACTTCGTGAGTTTTCGAAGGCTCCTAAAGACATGGTTATTCAGACAGGCATACGAGTAACATCCCAGGACTAAAGTACCCTTTAGAGTAGCGCCATGAAACCAATCTGGTGTACGTGCGCTTTATAAACAATTATAACATACACATAACATAACATGTGAGGGGGGCCGCGCCGCCCCCCTCCTGGAGCCCAGCATGGCCCTTGGGACCGCCACTCCCCAGGGCCAGCTCCAGCAATGTCCCGGGGTGCCCAACCAGGGGACATTGCAGTTTGCTATGGCTTGGTGGGAGCACAGCTCCCACCAAGCCATAGCAAACTCTGGTCCGCTTCATGGAATCAAGAGCATTAATAATGTTCTCGCTTCCACAAAGCGGAGCAGAATTGCTTCTGGACAGAGGGAGCTGCATATTTGCAGCTCCCTCTGTCCAAAAGCAATGCTGGCTCCCACTGTAGGTGGGGAGCCGGCAGGGACCGTGGGGCCCTTCAGGCTCCCCTGCAGTCCCCAACAAGGTGGCCATGCCCCACGGGATGGGGTCCCATAGGCAATATCGGCCCGGTGAGGGGGGTCACACTGGCCCCCCTCCCCAATTAAAAAAAAAGTTGAAGTCCTGCCCCAGGGGATGAGGTCCCCGAGGCCCAAATAGGCCTGAGGAGAGGGGCCATTTGGCCCCCCTCCCATGTCAAAAATAAATCAAAATAAAGGCCGGGACCCTCCCGTTTTATTACTCATTTTTTAAAAAAAGGATCAGGCCCTGGGGGATGTGGTCCCCGGGGCCCAAAATGGTCCAGGGAAGCTGCAATTTGTGCGAGGCCCTGCCCCCTTTCTTCACTACCCTGCAAGTGCACCTCCTGGCATGCTTCTGGTTGGGGTATGAAGTCCCCTTAGCTGCTGAGGGTTCTTAGGGGCCAAGAAGACCTCCTGTTGCCTCCAGTAAGCCCCACACAGTGGTATTGCTGTGAGGTGGTCAGAGGCCATGCTCCTTTCTCCACCACTCTGCAAACGCACCTCTCAGCACATTATTAATGTGGGATGATGTCCCCTTGCCCCCTGAGGGACTCAGGACTAAAGTGGACTTTTTCCCGCAAGCAGCAGTGCGCCCGGAGGCACGTTTGCAGAGTGGTGGGGAATGGGGGCATGGCCTCTGGCCACCTCTCAGCAATCCAGCTGTGTGGGTCTTACTGGAGGTAACAGGAGGGGTAGTTGGTCCCCAAGGATCCTCAATAGCCAAGGGGACTTCACCTCCCTACTAGTAGTGCGCCAGGAGGTATGTTTGCAGAGTGGTGGAGAATGGGGGTGTGGTCCGCTATCAGCTCTCATTAATCCTGCTGTATGGGACTTACTGGATTTAATAGGACACACTGACACAAGCACACACTCACTCATACAGACACTCTCACAATCACTCACTCACCCATTCAGTCACTCACATAGCCCATCACTCGCCAATACTGCCTTTTAACTACTCAGTTACTCACCCATATACCACTGACACATGCACTCACTTACCCATACAGCTATACACACACTCACTCACCCATACATCCCCTTACACACACACTCACTAACCCATACAACCTCTGACTCACTCATCAATGCAGGCAGTCACACCCCCCCTCACCCATCCTCACAGATACTCAGACACCCATAGAGGTACTCAGACAACCAATCACTCACCCATACAGAAACTCATGTACCCACTCACACATCCATACAGCCACTTAGATACCAACTGACAGACAGCTACAGACATTCACACAACCAGTCACTCACCCATACATTCACTGAGACACCTAACTACTCACTTATATAGTCAGTCACACACCCACTAAATCATCCAAACAGGCACTCATACACCCACTCATTTACCAATACACCTTGGAATATATATTTAACACAAATTTTTAAAAACACTCACAGTCACTGGATGATATCATCAGTGATGTAATTTGAGATGTCATCAGGGATGTCACTGCCCATGGCATGAGTGATGTGATATGAGAGGTCATAAGCAGTGCATTGTGGGGACACGAGTTAGAGTTAGCTCACTAACTATAACGGCTGAAATTCACTGGTTTTGTATGAGTGAAACCTGAGCCTAACTATATATGCATATATATCTCTATTCTAAAGATATTTTACAATTAATAACACATTTCGAGGAGGTAAGGGTAAACCTAGGATTTACTGTGGGTAGAGGTAATGGGAGGTATGGGCACAGTTAGAGTTTAGAGGCGGGTAGGGGTGCAAAGGGATAAAGGATTGTAAGGAAGGCGGGAAGGGGTAAAGTCAGGTTAGGAGGAGTAAGAAAAGGGTATAAGTGTGGTGTGTATATATATATATATATATTCACTGAAAAAACCATAGGTTTCAGGCACGTTATAGTTAGAAATTAGCATTTAAAAACCTTAGAAATTCACTGAAAAAACCATAGGTTTCAGGGGCGTTATAGTTAGTTGGACATTTCACTCGTACAAAACCATAAAAATTCCCACGTTATAGTTAGTTCAGCTAACTATAACTAGCAGCACCGCAATGCACTGCTGATGACGTCACATATTACATCACTCATGACATGGTCAGTGACATCACTCATGACATCACTGATGACATCTCAAATGTTATGAAGTTTCCAAATTTCGTCATTTACTGCAGTCTCCTCAGTAGGAAATGCTTTCAGTTTTTTACTTTGATTCCATCAAGAAGGCATTCAGATGTGTCACACATTTGCCATAAATTCAGAATGTTAGCACTCTAGTTGTTCATTAGATCACTGTAGTAAAGCTACTGCTCACCAGGGAGTTAACTGGAAGTCTACTGCTGGTATTGAAAGTGATTGTTTCAGTCTGCATGTCAGAATTTTCTAATGAAATAGAAGAGGATTTGAGATCTCACTTAAAACATGCCCTAAATTTTCTTTCTGCAGCACTAACCATAATTTCTATGGCAAAATGAACCCCTCATTTTGTTCCTTTTTAAATTAAATATTTTAAGTGTTACCAGTTTATTCCAATCAAGATGGCTTCAGGTGTGCCATACTTTTGTCATAAGTAAGACTGTTAGCGCTCTAGTTGTTCTTTAGAACACTCTGGGAAGCTGCAGTAGAACACAAAGGCATCAACTGACAGGCTGCTCCTGTTGAAATATAACAGGAAGATATTTGAAATCTCACTTAAAACATGTCCTAATTTTTCTTTCTACAGCACTAACCATAATTCTATGACAAAATGAACCCCATCATTTTGTTCCTTTTTAAATTAAATGTTTTAAGAGTTACCAGTTTATTCCAATCAAGATGGCTTCAGGTGTGCCATACTTTTGTTATAAGTAAGGCTGTTAGCACTCTAGTTGTTCTTTAGAACACTCTGGGAAGCTGCAGTAGAACACAAAGGAATCAACTGACAGTCTCTGCCCTTGTTGGATGTACATGTTTTACTGAGAATATCAGACTTCATTCTCACATGACTGAGAAAGATAATGTGAATTTACAGAAAATATGCTCTCATTTTAGCTTCTGGAGCACCTTCCAAAACTGTATGGGACAAGCATGTGAAAATAGTTTTCTCTCAAACATGATTCATGATATTCCAGCAGAAGGTTTTTCACAGGGTAAAATCACCTTAGAACACACCACAATTCCTAAAATTAGTATGGTACCATCAACAAATGAATTCTAATGTAACTAAAGTCTGTTATCACCCTTTATAGTTCTCCTTTTGGTAACCCTCAAAATCTTCGATTCACTACAATGCATTTCAATGGGGTACTATCATTTATATTGGTCCCAAGATGGCTGCCAGCAATTCCAGGATGAAGTGTTGACAGCCAATCAGATCTCACGATGACATGTGTGGTTAGGCTCCGCCCAGATATATATGCGTTTTCTTTTTCAAATTTCTCAGGAACTGCTGAACGGATTTACACCATTTAACCAAAAGTCACGACTCTGAACCAAGGGCTACCTTTTTGCCAAATTTGGTGTAATTCCGTTCAGCAGTTCGGGCTGTAGCTGCGACTAAAGGTTCCTATGGAAAATTGCATGGGGAAAACACGTTTTGGGACCCCCCTTTTCTCTCGGCCCCCACTTGATGAATCACCCCGAGACTTTCAGGATAGAAGCGGAACGGAGCGCCCCACGAGTTTTGAAAATTTCGCAAAGATTCATCAACCGGCGCCAAAGTTATTGGGAATTGAATGTTGTGAATTTCCTATGGAAAATAGGTCCTAACTATAACTATCTACTGGCGACCGCCAGTAGATAATATATATATATATATATATATATATATATATATATTCACTGAAAAAAACCATAGGTTTCAGACACGTTATAGTTAGAAATTAGCATTTAAAAACCTTTGAAACTCACTGAAAAAACCATAGGTTTTAGGGACAGTTATAGTTAGTTGGACATTTCACTCGTACAAAACCATAGAAATTCCCCCGTTATAGTTAGTTCAGCTAACTATAACTCGCGCCCCGCAATGCACTGCTGATGACGTCACATATTACATCACTCATGACATGGTCAGTGACATCACTGATGACATCACTGATGACATCTCAAATGACATCACTGATGACATCATCCAGTGACTGTGTGTTTCTGTAAAGTTTAAATATGTTTAATATATATAGGGAAAGGCGTATTGAAGAATGAGTGGGTGTATAAGTGTCTGAATGGATGATTTAGTACGTGAGTGACTGACTCTACAAGTGAGTGATTAAATGTATCTTACTGAATGCATGGGTTAGTGACTAAACTGTGTGAATGTCTGTATCCGTCTGTCTGTTGGTTTGTAAGCGGCTGCATGGCTTTCTGAATAGCTACATGAGTGTCTACATGGGTTATTGATTGATTGTCTGAGTATCTGTATGGGTGCCTGAGTGTTTGTGTGGGTGGGGTGTGTGTGACTCTGTGCATAGATGTGTGAGTTGGTGATTCACTGGGTGCATGGTTTCAAGAGTGCATCTGTGATGGACTGTATGGGTGGGTGAGTGTGTGTATGGGTGTGTTAGTGATTGAATGTATATCTCAGTGGTACATGTGTGAGTAACTACATATGTGAAAGGCAGTATATATGTGTGTTGGAGTATATAAATGGCTATAAGTGAGAGTGTGTGATTGTGAGAGTGGCTGTATGGATGAGTGTGTACTTGTATCAGTGATTGTATAAGAGCGTAAGAATGTGCTAGTATTTGTATGAGTAAGTGAGCTGATGTGTGTATAACTGTATAGGTGAGTAAATGGGTGTGTGATTAAGTTTTTTGCATGACTGACTAGGTGTGTGAGTACCTCTATGGATGAGTGGCGGTGTGTGAGTGTTTATATAGGTGTATGAGTGCATATGATAGTCCTGTACTGAGTGACTAAGTATGAGTGACTTACGGGTGAGTGAGTGGATGTGTGTGTAGACCTAAGAATCAGTGAGTGGGTATGTAGTTTTTGGTGTTGGAGTGTCTATGGTTTTGAGAATGGCAGTCTGTAATTTAGAGTGGGTGTATCAAAAGTTATATTAGGGTGTGAGAAGATGCATGAAATTATCACATGGATGATGTCATCAGTGATGTCATTTGAGATGTCATCAGTGATGTCATCAGTGATGTCACTGACCATGTCATGAGTGATGTAATATGTGACGTCATCAGCAGTGCATTGTGGGGCGCGAGTTATAGTTAGCTGAACTAACTATAACGGGGGAATTTCTATGGTTTTGTACGAGTGAAATGTCCAACTAACTATAACTGTCCCTAAAACCTATGGTTTTTTCAGTGCGTTTCAAAGGTTTTTTAAATGGTAATTTCTAACTATAACGTGTCTGAAACCTATGGTTTTTTCAGTGAATTTCAAAGGTTTTTTAAATGCTAATTTCTAACTATAACGTGCCTGAAACCTATGATTTTTAAGTGAATTTCAAAGGTTTTTTTAAATGCTAGTTTCTAACTATGCCTACAGAGGTAGGACATGCGAAGAAAGAAGAAAAACGCACAGAAAGAAGCAAAAGATGTGCAGAAAGAACCAACAGAGGAGCAGAAAGAGGCCTTGTTCCAAAATCATCCTGTGCCCACAACTTTTTCAGACGGGTATTGGTGGTAACTGACTCTGACTAACCAGAGCCAGTGCTATGCTAAAAGACACTTAGAATACAGTGAAAACACCTACATACACTAGGGAACACTATGCGTTGGGGTACCCCTGTGATTAGCATGACCTCCTCTGCAAGTCCCTAGTACATAATAGGGCTGGGGGATTAAAACTACCTCTTAAAACGCGCTACAGGGCGCGTTTGCACAGTGGTGAAGGGAGGGGGGCCTGAGGTGACATGTGTGCAAACGCACCCCGTGGCGCGTTTTAAGTTGCAGGATTAAGTCCCCTTGAATTCTGAGGGTCCCTGGGGCCCAACTAGCCCCCCAGGTACCTACAGTTAGGACCACAGAGCTGAGTTGCAGAGAGGCGTTCCGAGGCCACGCACCTTTTTTCACCTCTCTGCAACGCAACTCTGTTGTGCTTACTGAAGGTACCTGGTGGGCTAGTTGGCCCCCAGGGTCCCTCAGGATTCAAAGGGAATTAATTCCCCAACTTAAAACGCACCACAGGGCGTATTTGCGCACATGTCACCTGAGGCCCCGCCCCTCCCTTCACCACTGTGCAAACGCGCCCGTGGTGCGTTTTAAGTTGGGGGATTAGGTCACCTTGAATCCTGAGGGTCCCTGGGGCTCAACTAGCCCACTAGTTACTTCCAGTAAGCACCACAGGCCTGCGTTGCAACGCCTGTAACAAATTGTGCAGTTGTGTTTAGGTAGTGAAGAGGGTCGTGCTGGGGGTAGTGTTTTAGGGTTTAGGGTAGTGCAGTGGTGTTTGTGTAGTGTAGGGGGTCATGCTGGGGGTAGATTTAGGGTTTAGGGTATTGCAGTGGTGTTTGGGTAGTGTAGGGAGTCGTGCTGGGGGTAGTGTTTTAGGGTTTAGGGTAGTGCAGTGGTGTTTGGGTAGTGTAGGGGTCGTGCTGGGGGTAGTGTTTTAGGGTTTAGGGTAGTGCAGTGGTGTTTGGGTAGTGTAGGGGTCGTGCTGGGGGTAGTGATTTAGGGTAGTGCAGTGGTGTTTGGGTAGTGTAGGGGTACTGCTGGGGGTAGTGTTTTAGGGTTTAGGGTAGTGCAGTGGTGTTTGGGTAGTGTAGGGGTACTGCTGGGGGTAGTTTTTAGGGTTTAGGGTAGTGCAGTGGTGTTTGGGTAGTGTAGTGGTTCGTGCTGGGAGTAGTTTTTAGGGTTTAGGGTAGTGCAGTGGTGTTTGTGTAGTGTAGGGGGTAGTGTTTTAGGGTTTAGGGTAGTGCAGTGGTGTTTGTGTAGTGTAGGAGGTCGTGGTTTAGGGTAGTGCAGTGGTCTTTGGGTAGTGTAGGGAGTCGTGCGGGGGTAGTGTTTTAGGGTTTAGGGTAGTGTAGGGGGTCATGCGGGGGTAGTGTTTTAGGGATTAGGGTAGTGCATTGGTGTTTGGGTAGTGTAGGGGGTCATGCGGGGGTAGTGTTTTAGGGTTTAGGGCAGTGCAGTGGTGTTTGGGTATTGTAGGGGGTCGTGCTGGGGGAGTGTTTTAGGGTTTAGGGCAGTGCAGTGGTGTTCGGGTAGTGTAGGGGGTCGTGCTGGGGGAGTGTTTTAGGGTTTAGGGCAGTGCAGTGGTGTTCGGGTAGTGTAGGGGTCGTGCTGGGGGCAGTGTTTGAGGGTTTAGGGCAGTGCAGTGGTGTTTGGGTAGTGTAGGGGGTCGTGCTGGGGGAGTGTTTGAGGGTTTAGGGCAGTGCAGTCGTGTTCGGGTAGTGTAGGGGGTTGTGCTGGGGGTAGTATTTTAGGGTTTAGGGTAGTGCAGTGGTGTTCGGGTAGTGTACAGGGTCGTGCTGGGGGTAGTGTTCTAGGGTTTAGGGCAGTGCAGTGGTGTTTGGGCAGTGTAGGGGGTAATGCTGGGGGTGGTTTTTCAGGGTTTAGGGTAGTGCAGTGGTGTTCGGGCAGTGTAGGGGGTGGTGTTTCAGGGTTTAGGGCAGTGCAGTGGTGTTCGGGCAGTGTAGGGGGTCGTGCAGGGGTGGTGTTTCAGGGTTTAGGGCAGTGGTGTTCGGGCAGTGTAGGGGGTCATGCTGGGGGTGGTGTTTCAGGGTTTGGGGCAGTGCAGTGGTGTTCGAGCAGTAAAGGGGGTCGTGCTGGGGGTGGTGTTTCAGGGTTTAGGGCAGTGCAGTGGTGTTCGGGCAGTGTAGGGGGCGGTGCAGGGGTGGTGTTTCAAGGTTTAGGGCAGTGCAGTGGTGTTCAGGCAGTGTAGGGGGCGGTGCAGGGGGTGGTGTTTCAGGGTTTTGGGCAGTGCTGTGGTGTTCGGGCAATGTAGGGGGTCGTGCTGGGGCTGATGTTTCAGGGTTTAGGGCAGTACAGTGGTGTTCGGGCAGTGTAGGGGGTCGTGCTGGGGCTGGTTTTCAGGGTTTAGGGCAGTGCAGTGGTGTTCGGGCAGTGTAGGGGGTCATGCTGGGGCTGGTGTTTCAGGGTTTAGGGCAGTGCAGTGGTGCTCAGGCAGTGTAGGGGGTCGTGCTGGGGGTGGTGTTTATGGGTTTAGGGTAGTGCAGTGGTGTTCGGGCAGTGTAGGGGGTCGTGCTGGGGCTGGTGTTCCAGGGTTTAGGGCAGTGCAGTGGTGTTCGGGCAGTGTAGGGGGTCGTGCTGGGGCTGGTGTTTTAGGGTTTAGGGCAGTGCAGTGGTGTTCGGGCAGTGTAGGGGGTCTTGCTGGGGGTAGTTTTTCAGGGTTTAGGGCAGTGCAGTGGTGTTCGTGCAGTGTAGGGGGTCGTGCTGGGGATGGTGTTTCATGGTTTAGGGCAGTGCAGTAGTGTTCAGGCAGTGTAGGGGGTCTTGCTGGGGCTGGTGTTTCAGGGTTTAGGGCAGTGCAGGCAGTGGTGCTCGGGCAGTGTAGGGGGTCGTGCTGGGGGTGGTGTTTCTGGGTTTAGGGTAGTGCAGTGGTGTTCGGGCAGTGTAGAGGTTCGTGCTGGGGCTGGTGTTTCAGGGTTTAGGGCAGTGCAGTGGTGTTCGGGCAGTGTAGGGGGTCATGCTGGGGCTGGTGTTTCAGTGTTTTGGGCAGAGCAGTGGTGTTCAGGCAGTGTAGGGGGTCGTGCTGGGGGTGGTGTTTCAGGGTTTAGGGCAGTGCAGTGGTGTTCGAGCAGTGTAGGGGGTCGTGCTGGGGGTGGTGTTTCAGGGTTTAGGGCAGTGGTGTTCGGGCAGTGTAGGGGTCTTGCTGGGGGTGATGTTTCAGGGTTTAGGGCAGAGCAATGGTGTTCAGGCAGTATAGGGGGTTGTGTTGGAGGTGGTGTTTCAGGCTTTAGGGCAGTGCAGTGGTATTCGGGCAGTGTAGGGGGTCTTGCTGGGGGCAGTGTTTCAGGGTTTAGGGCAGAGCAATGGTGTTCAGGCAGTATAGGGGGTTGTGTTGGAGGTGGTGTTTCAGGCTTTAGGGCAGTGCAGTGGTATTCGGGCAGTGTAGGGGGTCTTGCTGGGGGTGGTGTTTCAGGGTTTAGGGCAGTGCAGTGGTGTTTGGGTCGTGCAGGGGGTCATGCTGGGGGAGTGTTTTAGGGTTTAGGGCAGAGCAATGGTGTTCACGCAGTGTAGGGGTTGTGTTGGAGGTGGTGTTTCAGGCTTTAGGGCAGTGCAGTGGTGTTCAGGCAGTGTAGGGGGTCGTGCTGGGGGTGGTGTTTCAGGGTTTAGGGCAGTGCAGTGGTGTTCGGGCAGTGTAGGGGGTCGTGCAGGGGCTGATGTTTCAGGGTTTAGGGCAGTGCAGTGGTGTTCGGGCAGTGTAGGGGGTCGTGCTGGGGGTGGTGTTTCTGGGTTTAGGGCAGTGTAGTGGTGTTCGGGCAGTGTAGGGGGTCGTGCAGGGGGTGGTGAGTCAGGGTTTAGGGCAGTGCAGTGGTGTTCGGGCAGTGTAGGGGGTCATGCTGGGGGTAGAGTTTTAGGGTTTAGGGCAGTGCAGTGGTGTTCGGGCAGTGTAGGGGGTCGTGCAGGGGGTGGTGTTTCAGGGTTTAGGGCAGTGCAGTGGTGTTCGGGCAGTGTAGGGGTCATGCTGGGGGTGGTGTTTCAGGGTTTAGGGCAGTGCAGTGGTGTTCGGGCAGTGTAGGGTGTCGTGCTGGGGGTGGTGTTTCAGGGTTTTGGGCAGTGCAGTGGTGTTCGGGCAGTGTAGGTGGTCTTGCTGGGGCTGGTGTTTCCGGGTTTAGTGCAGTGGTGTTCGGGCAGTGTAGGGGGTCTTGCTGGGGGTGGTGTTTCAGGGTTTAGGGCAGTGCAATGGTGTTCGCGCAGTGTAGGGGGTCTTGCTGGGGCTGATGTTTCAGCGTTTAGGGCAGCGCAGTGGTGTTCGGGCAGTGTAGGGGGTCGTGCACGGGGTGGTGTTTCAGGGTTTAGGGCAGTGCAGTGGTGTTCGGGCAGTGTAGGGGTCGTGCTGGGGGTGGTGTTTCAGGGTTTAGGGCAGTGCAGTGGTGTTCGGGCAGTGTAGGGTGTCGTGCTGGGGGTGGTGTTTCAGGGTTTTGGGCAGTGCAGTGGTGTTCGGGCAGTGTAGGTGGTCTTGCTGGGGCTGGTGTTTCCGGGTTTAGTGCAGTGGTGTTCGGGCAGTGTAGGGGGTCTTGCTGGGGGTGGTGTTTCAGGGTTTAGGGCAGTGCAATGGTGTTCGCGCAGTGTAGGGGGTCTTGCTGGGGCTGATGTTTCAGCGTTTAGGGCAGCGCAGTGGTGTTCGGGCAGTGTAGGGGGTCTTGCTGGGGGTGGTGTTTCAGGGTTTAGGGCAGCGCAGTGGTGTTCGGGCAGTGTAGGGGGTCTTGCTGGGGCTGGTGTTTCAGGGTTTAGGGCAGTGCAGTGGTGTTCAGGCAGTGTAGGGGGTCTTGCTGGGGCTGGTGTTTCAGGGTTTAGGGTAGTGCAGTGGTGTTCGGGCAGTGTAGGGGGTCGTGCTGGGGCTGGTGTTTCAGGGTTTAGGGCAGTGCAGTGGTGTTCGGGCAGTGTAGGGGGTCGTGCTGGGGCTGGTGTTTCAGGGTTTAGGGCAGTGCAGTGGTTTTCAGGCAGTGTAGGCGGTCGTGCTGGGGGTGGTGTTTCAGGGTTTATGGCAGTGCAGTGGTGTTCGGGCAGTGTAGGGGGTCGTGCTGGGGGTGGTGTTTCAGGGTTTAGGGCAGTGCAGTGGTGTTCGGGCAGTGTAGGGGGTCGTGCTGGGGCTGGTGTTTCAGGGTTTTGGGCAGAGCAGTGGTGTTCGGGCAGTGTAGGGGGTCGTGCTGGGGGTGGTGTTTTAGGGTTTAGGGCACTGCAGTGTTGTTCGGGCAGTGTAGGGGGTCTTGCTGGGGGTGGTGTTTCAGGGTTTAGGGCAGTGGTGTTCGGGCAGTGTAGGGGGTCTTGCTGGGGGTGATGTTTCAGTGTTTAGGGCAGTGCAGTGGTGTTCGGGCAGTGTAGGGGTCTTGCTGGGGCTGGTGTTTCAAGGTTTAGGGCAGTGCAGTAGTGTTCGTGCAGTGTAGGGGTCATGCTGGGGGCGGTGTTTCAGGATTTAGGGCAGTGCAGTAGTGTTCGGGCAGTGTAGGGGGTCATGCAGGGGGTGGTGTTTCAGGGTTTAGGGCAGTGCAATGGTGTTCGGGCAGTGTAGGGGGTCGTGCTGGGGGTGGTGTTTCAGGGTTTTGGGCAGTGCAGTGGTGTTCGGGCAGTGTAGTGGGTCATGCAGGGGGTGGTGTTTCAGGGTTTAGGGCAGTGCAGTGGTGTTTGGGCAATGTAGGGGGTCATGCTGGGGCTGGTGTTTCAGGGTTTAGGGCAGTGGTGTTCGGGCAGTGTAGGGGGTCTTGCTGGGGGTGATGTTTCAGGGTTTAGGGCAGTGCAGTGGTGTTCGGGCAGTGTAGGGGGTCTTGCTGGGGGTAGTGTTTCAGGGTTTAGGGCAGTGCAGGGGTGTTCGTGCAGTGTAGGGGGTCGTGCTGGGGATGGTGTTTCAGGGTTTAGGCCAGTGCAGTAGTGTTCGGTCAGAGTAGGGGGTCGTGCAGGGGGAATGGTGTTTCAGGGTTTAGGGCAGTGCAGTGGTGTTCGGGCAGTGTAGTGGGTCATGCAGGGGGTGGTGTTTCAGGGTTTAGGGCAGTGCAGTGGTGTTCGGGCAATGTAGGGGGTCGTGCTGGGGCTGGTGTTTCAGGGTTTAGGGCAGTGCAGTGGTGTTTGGGCAGTGTAGGGGGTCTTGCTGGGGGTGGTGTTTCAGGGTTTAGGGCAGTGGTGTTCGGGCAGTGTAGGGGGTCTTGCTGGGGGTGATGTTTCAGGGTTTAGGGCAGTGCAGTGGTGTTCGGGCAGTGTAGGGTGTCGTGCTGGGGGTGGTGTTTCAGGGTTTAGGGCAGTGCAGTGGTGTTCGTGCAGTGTAGGGGGTCGTGCACGGGGTGGTGTTTCAGGGTTTAGGGCAGTGCAGTGGTGTTCGGGCAGTGTAGGGGGTTGTGCTGTGGCTGGTGTTTCAGGGTTTAGGGCAGTGCAATGGTGTTCTGGCAGTGTAGGGGGTCGTGCTGGGGCTAGTGTTTCACGGTTTAGGGCAGTGCAGTGGTGTTCGGGCAGTGTAGGGGGTCATGCTGGGGCTGGTGTTTCAGGGTTTAGGGCAGTGCAGTGGTGTTCGTGCAGTGTAGGTGGTCGTGCTGGGGCTGGTGTTTCAGGGTTTAGGGCAGTGCAGTGCAGTGGTGCTCAGGCAGTGTAGGGGGTCGTGCTGGGGGTGGTGTTTATGGGTTTAGGGTAGTGCAGTGGTGTTCGGGCAGTGTAGGGGGTCGTGCTGGGGCTGGTGTTTCAGGGTTTAGGGCAGTGCAGTGGTCTTCGGGCAGTGTAGGGGGTCGTGCTGGGGCTTGTGTTTCAGAGTTTTGGGCAGAGCAGTGGTGTTCGGGCAGTGTAGGGGGTCGTGCTGGGGGTGGTGTTTCAGGGTTTAGGGCAGTGCAGTGGTGTTCGGGCAGTGTAGGGGGTCGTGCTGGGGGTGGTGTTTCAGGGTTTAGGGCAGTGGTGTTCGGGCAGTGTAGGGGGTCTTGCTGGGGGTGATGTTTCAGGGTTTAGGGCAGTGGAGTGGTGTTTGGGCAGTGTAGGGGGTCTTGCTGGGGATAGTGTTTCAGGATTTAGGGCAGTGCAGTGGTGTTTGGGCAGTGTAGGGGGCCGTGCTGGGGGTGTGTTTCAGGGTTTAGGGCAGTGCAGTGGTGTTCAGGCAGTGTAGGGGGTCGTGAAGGGGGTGGTGTTTCAGGGTTTAGGGCAGTGCAATGGTGTTCGGCAGTGTAGGGGGTCATGCTGGGGGTGGTGTTTCAGGGTTTAGGGCAGTGCAGTGGTGTTCGAACAGTGTAGGGGGTCGTGCAGGGGCTGGTGTTTCAAGGTTTAGGGCAGTGCAGTGGTGTTCGGGCAGTGTAGGGGGTTGTTCTGGGGGTAGTGTTTTAGGGTTTAGGGTAGTGCAGTGGTGCTTGTGTAGTGTAGGGCAAAACACACAAGATGATGGACGGAATGTTGCACATTGGCAAAACATTCACCCCCAGTCACAGATCTGGATTTAATCCATCGTTATTTTGCTCACCACGCCACCCCAGTTCAGACATGGCCATATGCAAATCAGTCTTGACCCTGTGCCTCATGGGAACAGTCCAGCCCGAACTGCCAAGCCATGTCTTCCCTGGACCGGAATCAAGCATCCTAGGACCGGTTTCTGGCTATCAGCTGTCATCAGCCAGGATAGCTTGACTCCAGTGGCGTAGTGAGCACGGGACCCACGTCTGGGCATACCCTTCCCACATAGGGCGAACAGAAAAACACACAAGATGATGAACGGAATGTTGCACATTGGCAAAACATTCACCCCCAGTCACAGATCTGGGTTTAATCCATCGTTATTTTGCTCACCACGCCACCCCAGTTCAGACATGGCCATATGCAAATCAGTCTTGACCCTGTGCCTCATGGGAACAGTCCAGCCCGAACTGCCAAGCCATGTCTTCCCTGGACCGGAATCAAGCATCCTAGGACCGGTTTCTGGCTATCAGCCGTCATCAGCCAGGATAGCTTGACTCCAGTGGCGTAGTGAGCACGGGACCCACGTCTGGGCATACCCTTCCCACATAGGGCGAACAGCAAAACACACAAGATGATGGACGGAATGTTGCACATTGGCAAAACATTCACCCCCAGTCACAGATCTGGGTTTAATCCATCGTTATTTTGCTCACCACGCCACCCCAGTTCAGACATTGCCATATGCAAATCAGTCTTGACCCTGTGCCTCATGGGAACAGTCCAGCCCGAACTGCCAAGCCATGTCTTCCCTGGACCGGAATCAAGCATCCTAGGACCGGTTTTGGCTATCAGCCGTCATCAGCCAGGATAGCTTGACTCCAGTGGCGTAGTGAGCACGGGACCCACGTCTGGGCATACCCTTCCCACATAGGGCGAACAGCAAAACACACAAGATGATGGACGGAATGTTGCACATTGGCAAAACATTCACCCCCAGTCACAGATCTGGGTTTAATCCATCGTTATTTTGCTCACCACACCACCCCAGTTCAGACATGGCCATATGCAAATCAGTCTAGACCCTGTGCCTCATGGAAACAGTCCAGCCCGAACTGCCAAGCCATGTCTTCCCTGGACCGGAATCAAGCATCCTAGGACTGGTTTCTGGCTATCAGCCGTCATCAGCCAGGATAGCTTGACTCCAGTGGCGTAGTGAGCACGGGACCCACGTCTGGGCATACCCTTCCCACATAGGGCGAACAGCAAAACACACAAGATGATGGACGGAATGTTGCACATTGGCAAAACATTCACCCCCAGTCACAGATCTGGGTTTAATCCATCGTTATTTTGCTCACCACGCCACCCCAGTTCAGACATGGCCATATGCAAATCAGTCTTGACCCTGTGCCTCATGGGAACAGTCAAGCCCGAACTGCCAAGCCATGTCTTCCCTGGACCAGAATCAAGCATCCTAGGACCGGTTTCTGGCTATCAGCCGTCATCAGCCAGGATAGCTTGACTCCAGTGGCGTAGTGAGCACGGGACCCACGTCTGGGCATACCCTTCCCACATAGGGCGAACAGCAAAACACACAAGATGATGGACGGAATGTTGCACATTGGCAATTGTTATTTTTGCATTTGTCACCCCGAGTGGGACGGGTATGCCCAGACGTGGGTCCCGTGCTCTCCATGCCACTGGAATCAAGCTATCCTGGCTGAAGAGGGGTGAAACCCCGAAACCGGTCCTAGGATGCTTGTTTCCAGTCCAGGGAGGACCTGGCTTGGCAGTTCGGGCTGGACTGTTCCCATGAGGCACAGGGTCAAGACTAATTTGCATATGGCTGGGTTCAAACTGGAATGGCATGGTGAGCAAAAAAACGATGGATCTAGGCCCAGATCTCTGTACTGGGGTGAATGTATGACATTGTTCTGCATTCTGTCCATCAACTGTTATTTTTGCATTTGTCACCCCGAGTGGGACGGGTATGCCCAGACGTGGGTCCCGTGCTCTCCATGCCACTGGAATCAAGCTATCCTGGCTGAAGAGGAGTGAAACCCCGAAACCGGTCCTAGGATGCTTGTTTCCAGTCCAGGGAGGACCTGGCTTGGCAGTTCGGGCTGGACTGTTCCCATGAGGCACAGGGTCAAGACTGATTTGCATATGGCTGGGTTCAAACTGGAATGGCATGGTGAGCAAAAAAACGATGGATTTAGGCCCAGATCTCTGTACTGGGGTGAATGTATGACATTGTTCTGCATTCTGTCCATCAACTGTTATTTTTGCATGTGTAGTGTAGGGGGTCGTGCTGGGGGTAGTGTTGTAGGGTTTAGGGTAGTGCAGTGGTGTTCGGGCAGTGTAGGGGGTCTTGCTGGGGGTGGTGTTTCAGGGTTTAGGGCAGTGGTGTTCGGGCAGTGTAGGGGGTCTTGCTGGGGGTGATGTTTCAGGGTTTAGGGCAGTGCAGTGGTGTTCGGGCAGTTTAGGGGTCTTGCTGGGGGTAGTGTTTCAGGGTTTAGGGCAGTGCAGGGGTGATCGTGCAGTGTAGGGGGTCGTGCTGGGGATGGTGTTTCAGGGTTTAGGGCAGTGCAGTAGTGTTCGGGCAGTGTAGGGGGTCGTGCAGGGGGAATGGTGTTTCAGGGTTTAGGGCAGTGCAGTGGTGTTCGGGCAGTGTAGGGTGTCATGCTGGGGGTAGTGTTTCAGGGTGTAGGGCAGTGCAGTGGTGTTCGGGCAGTGTAGGGGGTCGTGCACGGGGTGGTGTTTCAGGGTTTAGGGCAGTGCAGTAGTGTTCGGGCAGTGTAGGGGGTTGTGCTGGGGCTGGTGTTTCAGGGTTTAGGGCAGTGCAATGGTGTTCTGGCAGTGTAGGGGGTCGTGCTGGGGCTAGTGTTTCACGGATTAGGGCAGTGCAGTGGTGTTCGGGCAGTGTAGGGGGTCATGCTGGGGCTGGTGTTTCAGGGTTTAGGGCAGTGCAGTGGTGTTCGTGCAGTGTAGGTGGTCATGCTGGGGCTGGTGTTTCAGGGTTTAGGGCAGTGCAGTGGTGTTCGGGCAGTGTAGGGGGTCATGCTGGGGTTGGTGTTTCAGGGTTTAGGGCAGTGCAGTGGTACTCAGGCAGTGTAGGGGGACGTGCTGGGGATGGTGTTTCTGGGTTTAGGGTAGTGCAGTGATGTTGGGCAGTGTAGGGGGTCGTGCTGGGGCTGGTGTTCAGGGTTTAGGGCAGTGCAGTGGTGTTCGGGCAGTGTAGGGGGTCGTGCTGGGGCTGGTGTTTCAGGGTTTTGGGCAGAGCAGTGGTGTTCGTGCAGTGTAGGGGGTCGTGCTGGGGGTGGTGTTTCAGGGTTTAGGGCAGTGCAGTGGTGTTCGGGCAGTGTAGGGGGTCGTGCTGGGGGTGGTGTTTCAGGGTTTAGGGCAGTGGTGTTCGGGCAGTGTAGGGGGTCTTGCTGGGGGTGATGTTTCAGGGTTTAGGGCAGTGGAGTGGTGTTTGGGCAGTGTAGGGGGTCTTGCTGGGGATAGTGTTTCAGGGTTTAGGGCAGTGCAGTGGTGTTTGGGCAGTGTAGGGGGCCGTGCTGGGGGTGGTGTTTCAGGGTTTAGGGCAGTGCAGTGGTGTTCGGGCAGTGTAGGGGGTCGTGAAGGGGGTGGTGTTTCAGGGTTTAGGGCAGTGCAGTGGTGTTCGGGCAGTGTAGGGGGTCGTGCTGGGGGTGGTGTTTCAGGGTTTAGGGCAGTGCAGTGGTGTTCGAACAGTGTAGGGGGTCGTAAAGGGGCTGGTGTTTCAAGGTTTAGGGCAGTGCAGTGGTGTTCGGGCAGTGTAGGGGGTCGTTCTGGGGGTAGTGTTTTAGGGTTTAGGGTAGTGCAGTGGTGCTTGTGTAGTGTAGGGGGTCGTGCTGGGGGTAGTGTTTTAGGGTTTAGGGTAGTGCAGTGGTGTTTGTGTAGTGTAGGGGGTCATGTTTTAGGGTAGTGCAGTGGTGTTTGGGTAGTGTAGGGGGTCGTGCTGGGGGTATTGTTTTAGGATTTAGGTTAGTGCAGTGGTGTTTGGGTAGTGTAGGGGATCGTGCTGGGGGTAGTGTTTTAGGGTTTAGGGTAGTGCAGTGGTGTTTGTGTAGTGTAGTGGTTCATGCTGGGGGTAGTGTTTTAGGGTTTAGGATAGTGCAGTGGTGCTTGTGTAGTGTAGGGAGTCGTGCTGGGGTAGTGTTTTAGGGTTTAGAGTAGTGCAGTAGTGTTTTTGTAGTGTAAGGGGTCATGTTTTAAGATGCAATGCTCCAATACCTGACCAGTCTGCACTACATAAAACTGCAAAAAAACTAAAAATAAAAAGTGTTTTGCACACTTTTGTCATTGGGCTATATGTGGGCTACATCTGGGTAATATTTGTGCTACATTTGGGCTCTTTTTTCTCTGGTGGCCATCTTGGAAGACTTCTTTGTTATGAAGTTTCCTAATATCCTCATTTACTGCAGTCTCCTCAGTAGGAAATGCTTTCAGTTTTTTACTTTGATTCCATCAAGAAGGCATTCAGATGTGTCACATATTTGCCATAAATTCAGAATGTTAGCACTCTAGTTGCTCATTAGATCACTGTACTAAAGCTACTGCTCACCAGGGAGTTAACTGGAAGTCTGCTGCTGGTATTGAAAGTGATTGTTTCAGTCTGCATGTCAGAATTTTCTAATGAAATAGAAGAGGATTTGAGATCTCACTTAAAACATGCCCTCATTTTTCTTTCTGCAGCACTAACCATAATTTCTATTTAAAAAAGAACCCCCTCATTTTGTTCCTTTTTAAATTAAATGTTTTAAGTATTAACGGTTTATTCCAATCAAGATGGCTTCCGGTGTGCCATACTTTTGTCATAAGTAAGGCTGTTAGCGCTCTAGTTGTTCTTTAGAACACTCTGGGAAGCTGCAGTAGAACACAAAGGCATCAACTGGCAGGCTGCTCCTGTTGAAATATAACAGGAAGATATTTGAGATCTCACTTGAAACATGTCCTAATTTTTCTTTCTATAGCACTAACCATAATTTCTATGACAAAATGAACCCCATCATTTTGTTCCTTTTTAAATTAAATGTTTTAAGTGTTACCAGTTTATTCCAATCAAGATGGCTTCAGGTGTGGCATACTTTTGTCATAAGTAAGGCTGTTAGCACTCTAGTTGTTCTTTAGAACACTCTGGGAAGCTGCAGTAGAACACAAAGGAATCAACTGACAGTCTCTGCCCTTGTTGGATGTACATGTTTTACTGAGAATGTCAGACTTCATTCTCACATGACTGAGAAAGATAATGTGAATTTACAGAAAATATGCTCTCATTTTAGCTTCTGGAGCACCTTCCAAAACTGTATGGGACAAGCATGTGAAAATAGTTTTCTCTCAAACATGATTCATGATATCCCAGCAGAAGGTTTTTCTCAGGGTAAAATCACCTTAGAACACACCACAATTCCTGAAATTAGTATGGTACCATCAACAAATGAATTCTAATGTAACTAAAGTCTGTTATCACCCTTAATAGTTCTCCTTTTGGTAACCCTCAAAATCTTTGATTCACTACAAGGCATTTCAATGGGGTACTATCATGTATATTGGTCTCAAGATGGCTGCCAGCAATTCCAGGATGAAGTGCTGACAGCCAATCAGATCTCACGGTGACATGTGTGGTTAGGCTCCGCCCAGATATATATGTGTTTTTACTTTTGATTTTCTCAACAACTACTGAACGGATTTACACCATTTAACAAAAGGGTTCTTTCTGAACCAAGAACTACCTCTTTGCCAAATTTGGTGTAATTCCGTTCAGCAGTTCGGGCTGTAGCCTTGCATAAAGTTTCCTATGGGAAATTGATTTTTTGACTCTTATTTTTTTAATTTCTCCGCAACTACTGAACGGATTTACACCATTTAACAAAAGGGTTCTTTCTGAACCAAGAACTACCTCTTTGCCAAATTTGGTGTAATTCCGTTCAGCAGTTCGGGCTGTAGCCGTGTCTAAAGTTTCCTATGGGAAAATGAATGGGGAAAACACGTTTTGGGACCCCCTTTTTCTCGGCCCCCGCTTGATGAATCACCCCGAGACTTTCAAGGTAGGAGCGGACCGGAGCGGGCCATAAAGTTTGAAAATTTCGCGAAGATTCGTCAACCGGCAAGAGAGTTATTTCAAATAGAATGTCGCGGATTTCCTATGGAAAATAGGTCCTAACTATAACTATCTACTGGCGACCGCCAGTAGATAATATATATATATATATATATATTCACTGAAAAAACCATAGGTTTCAGACACGTTATAGTTAGAAATTAGCATTTAAAAAACCTTTGAAATTCACTGAAAAAACCATAGGTTTTAGGGACAGTTATAGTTAGTTGGACATTTCACTCGTACAAAACCATAGAAATTCCCCCGTTATAGTTAGTTCAGCTAACTATAACTCGCGCCCGCAATGCACTGCTGATGACGTCACATATTACATCACTCATGACATGGTCAGTGACATCACTGATGACATCACTGATGACATCTCAAATGACATCACTGATGACATCACTGATGACATCATCCAGTGACTGTGTGTTTCTGTAAAGTTTAAATATGTTTAATATATATAGGGAAAGGCGTATTGAAGAATGAGTGGGTGTATAAGTGTCTGAATGGATGATTTAGTACGTGAGTGACTGACTCTACAAGTGAGTGATTAAATGTATCTTACTGAATGCATGGGTTAGTGACTAAACTGTGTGAATGTCTGTATCCATCTGTCTGTTGGTTTGTAAGCGGCTGCATGGCTTTCTGAATAGCTACATGAGTGTCTACATGGGTTATTGATTGATTGTCTGAGTATCTGTATGGGTGCCTGAGTGTTTGTGTGGGTGGGGTGTGTGTGACTCTGTGCATAGAAGTGTGAGTTGGTGATTCACTGGGTGCATGGTTTCAAGAGTGCATCTGTGATGGACTGTATGGGTGGGTGAGTGTGTGTATGGGTGTGTTAGTGATTGAATGTATATCTCAGTGGTACATGTGTGAGTAACTACATATGTGAAAGGCAGTATATATGTGTGTTGGAGTATATAAATGGCTATAAGTGAGAGTGTGTGATTGTGAGAGTGGCTGTATGGATGAGTGTGTACTTGTATCAGTGATTGTATAAGAGCGTAAGAATGTGCTAGTATTTGTATGAGTAAGTGAGCTGGTGTGTGTATAACTGTATAGGTGAGTAAATGGGTGTGTGATTAAGTTTTTTGCATGACTGACTAGGTGTGTGAGTACCTCTATGGATGAGTGGCGGTGTGTAAGTGTTTATATAGGTGTATGAGTGCATATGATAGTCCTGTACTGAGTGACTAAGTATGAGTGACTGTACAGGTGAGTGAGTGGATGTGTGTGTAGACCTAAGAATCAGTGAGTGGGTATGTAGTTTTTGGTGTTGGAGTGTCTATGGTTTTGAGAATGGCAGTCTGTAATTTAGAGTGGGTGTATCAAAAGTTATATTAGGGTGTGAGAAGATGCATGAAATTATCACATGGATGATGTCATCAGTGATGTCATTTGAGATGTCATCAGTGATGTCATCAGTGATGTCACTGACCATGTCATGAGTGATGTAATATGTGACGTCATCAGCAGTGCATTGCGGGGCGCGAGTTATAGTTAGCTGAACTAACTATAACGGGGGAATTTCTATGGTTTTGTACGAGTGAAATGTCCAACTAACTATAACTGTCCCTAAAACCTATGGTTTTTTCAGTGAATTTCAAAGGTTTTTAAATGCTAATTTCTAACTATAACGTGTCTGAAACCTATGGTTTTTTCAGTGAATTTCAAAGGTTTTTTAAATGCTAATTTCTAACTATAACGTGCCTGAAACCTATGATTTTTTAAGTGAATTTCAAAGGTTTTTTTAAATGCTAGTTTCTAACTATGCCTACAGAGGTAGGACATGTGAAGAAAGAAGAAAAAACGCACAGAAAGAAGCAAAAGATGTGCAGAAAGAACCAACAGAGGAGCAGAAAGAGGCCTTGTTGCAAAATCATCCTGTGCCCACAACTTTTTCAGACGGGTACTGGTGGTAACTGACTCTGACTAACCAGAGCCAGTGCTATGCTAAAAGACACTTAGAATACAGTGAAAACACCTACATACACTAGGGAACACTATGCGTTGGGGTACCCCTGTGATTAGCATGACCTCCTCTGCAAGTCCCTAGTACATAATAGGGCAGGGGGATTAAAACTACCTCTTAAAACGCGCTACAGGGCGCGTTTGCACAGTGGTGAAGGGAGGGGGGCCTGAGGTGACATGTGTGCAAACGCACCCCGTGGCGCGTTTTAAGTTGCGGGATTAAGTCCCCTTGAATTCTGAGGGTCCCTGGGGCCCAACTAGCCCCCCAGGTACCTAGAGTTAGGACCACAGAGCTGAGTTGCAGAGAGGCGTTCCGAGGCCACGCACCTTTTTCACCTCTCTGCAACGCAACTCTGTTGTGCTTACTGAAGGTACCTGGTGGGCTAGTTGGCCCCAGGGTCCCTCAGGATTCAAAGGAATTAATTCCCCAACTTAAAACGCACCACAGGGCGTGTTTGCGCACATGTCACCTGAGGCCCCGCCCCTCCCTTCACCACTGTGCAAACGCGCCCCGTGGTGCGTTTTAAGTTGGGGGATTAGGTCACCTTGAATCCTGAGGGTCCCTGGGGCCCAACTAGCCCACTAGGTACTTCCAGTAAGCACCACAGGCCTGCGTTGCAACGCCTGTAACAAATTGTGCAGTTGTGTTTAGGTAGTGAAGAGGGTCGTGCTGGGGGTAGTGTTTTAGGGTTTAGGGTAGTGCAGTGGTATTTGTGTAGTGTAGGGGGTCATGCTGGGGGTAGATTTAGGGTTTAGGGTAGTGCAATGGTGTTTGGGTAGTGTAGGGAGTCGTGCTGGGGGAGTGTTTTAGGGTTTAGGGTAGTGAAGTGGTGTTTGGGTAGTGTAGGGGGTCGTGCTGGGGGTAGTGTTTTAGGGTTTAGGGTAGTGCAGTGGTGTTTGGGTAGTGTAGGGGGTACTGCTGGGGGTAGTGTTTTAGGGTTTAGGTTAGTGCAGTGGTGTTTGGGTAGTGTAAGGGTACTGCTGGGGGTAGTGTTTTAGGGTTTAGGGTAGTGCAGTGGTGTTTGTGTAGTGTAGGGGGTAGTGTTTTAGGGTTTAGGGTAGTGCAGTGGTGTTTGTGTAGTGTAGGAGGTCGTGTTTTAGGGTTTAGGGTTGTGCAGTGGTCTTTTGGTAGTGTAGGGAGTCGTGCGGGGGTAGTGTTTTAGGGTTTAGGGTAGTGTAGGGGGTCATGCGGGGGGTAGTGTTTTAGGGATTAGGGTAGTGCATTGGTGTTTGGGTAGTGTAGGGGGTCATGCGGGGGTAGTGTTTTAGGGTTTAGGGCAGTGCAGTGGTGTTTGGGTAGTGTAGGGGGTCGTGCTGGGGGAGTGTTTTAGGGTTTAGGGCAGTGCAGTGGTGTTCGGGTAGTGTAGGGGGTCATGCTGGGGGGAGTGTTTTAGGGTTTAGGGCAGTGCAGTGGTGTTCGGGTAGTGTAGGGGGTCGTGCTGGGGGAGTATTTGAGGGTTTAGGGCAGTGCAGTCGTGTTCGGGTAGTGTAGGGGGTTGTGCTGGGGGTAGTATTTTAGGGTTTAGGGTAGTGCAGTGGTGTTCGGGTAGTGTAGGGGGTCGTGCTGGGGGTAGTGTTCTAGGGTTTAGGGCAGTGCAGTGGTGTTTGGGCAGTGTAGGGGGTAATGCTGGGGGTGGTGTTTTAGGGTTTAGGGCAGTGCAGTGGTGTTCGGGCAGTGTAGGGGGTCGTGCTGGGGGTGGTGTTTCAGGGTTTAGGGCAGTGCAGTGGTGTTCGGGCAGTGTGGGGGGTGGTGTTTCAGGGTTTAGGGCAGTGCAGTGGTGTTCGGGCAGTGTAGGGGGTCGTGCAGGGGGTGGTGTTTCAGGGTTTAGGGCAGTGGTGTTCGGGCAGTGTAGGGGGTCGTGCTGGGGGTGGTGTTTCAGGGTTTGGGGCAGTGCAGTGGTGTTCGAGCAGTAAAGGGGTCATGCTGGGGGTGGTGTTTCAGGGTTTAGGGCAGTGCAGTGGTGTTCGGGCAGTGTAGGGGGCGGTGCAGGGGGTGGTGTTTCAGGGTTTAGGGCAGTGCAGTGGTGTTCGGGCAGTGTAGGGGGTGCTGCAGGGGGTGGTGTTTCAGGGTTTAGGGCAGTGCAGTGGTGTTCGGGCAATGTAGGGGGTCATGCAGGGGGTGGTGTTTCAGGGTTTAGGGCAGTGCAGTGGTGTTCGGGCTGTGTAGGGGGTCATGCTGGGGCTGGTGTTTCAGGGTTTAGGGCAGTATAGTGGTGTTCGGGCAGTGTAGGGGGTCGTGCTGGGGCTGGTGTTTCAGGGTTTAGGGCAGTGCAGTGGTGTTCGGGCAGTGTAGGGGGTTGTGCTGGGGCTGGTGTTTCAGGGTTTAGGGCAGTGCAGTGGTGTTCGTGCAGTGTAGGGGGTGTTGTTTCAGGGTTTAGGGCAGTGGTGTTCAGGCAGTGTAGGGGGTCTTGCTGGGGTTGATGTTTCAGGGTTTAGGGCAGTGCAGTGGTGTTCAGGCAGTGTAGGGGGTTGTGCTGGGGGTGGTGTTTCAGGGTTTAGGGCAGTGCAGTGGTGTTCCGGCAGTGTAGGAGGTCGTGCAGGGGGTGGTGTTTCAGGGTTTAGGGCAGTGCAGTGGTGTTCGGGCAGTGTAGGGGGTCATGCTGGGGGTGGTGTTTCAGGGTTTAGGGCAGTGCAGTGGTGTTCGGGCAGTGTAGGGTGTCGTGCTGAGGGGTGGTGTTTCAGGGTTTAGGGCAGTGCAATGGTGTTCGGGCAGTGTAGGGGGTCGTGCAGGGGTGGTGTTTCAGGGTTTAGGGCAGTGCAGTGGTGTTTGGGCAGTGTAGGGGGTCGTGCAGGGGTGGTGTTTCAGGGTTTAGGGCAGTGCAGTGGTGTTCGGCCAGTGTAGGTGGTCTTGCTGGGGGTGGTGTTTCAGGCTTTAGTGCAGTGGTGTTCGGGCAGTGTAGGGGGTCTTGCTGGGGGTGGTGTTTCAGGGTTTAGGGCAGTGCAGTGGTGTTCGGGCAGTGTAGGGGGTCTTGCTGGGGCTGGTGTTTCAGGGTTTAGGGCAGTGCAGTGGTGTTCGGGCAGTGTAGGGGGTCGTGCTGGGGCTGGTGTTTGAGGGTTTAGGGTATTGCAGTGGTGTTCGGGCAGTGTAGGGGGTCGTGCTGGGGCTGGTGTTTCAGGGTTTAGGGCAGTGCAGTGGTTTTCGGGCAGTGTAGGCGGTCGTGCTGGGTCTGGTGTTTCAGGGTTTAGGGCAGTGCAGTGGTGTTCGGGCAGTGTACGGGGTTGTGCTGGGGCTGGTGTTTCAGGGTTTAGGGCAGTGCAGTGGTGTTCGGGCAGTGTGGGGGGTCGTGCTGGGGGTGGTGTTTCAGGGTTTAGGGCAGTGCAGTGGTGTTCAGGCAGTGTAGGGGGTCGTGCTGGGGCTGGTGTTTCATGGTTTAGGGCAGTGCAGTGGAGTTCGGGCAGTGTAGGGGGTCGTGCTGGGGGTGGTGTTTCAGGGTTTAGGGCAGTGCAGTGGTGTTCGGGCAGTGTAGGGGGTCATGCTGGGGGTGGTGTTTCAGGGTTTAGGGCAGTGCAGTGGTGTACGGGCAGTGTAGGGGGTCTTGCTGGGGGTGGTGTTTCAGGGTTTAGGGCAGTGGTGTTCGGGCAGTGGTGTTCGGGCAGTGTAGGGGGTCTTGCTGGGGGTAGTGTTTCGGGGTTTAGGGCAGTGCAGTGGTGTTCGTGCAGTGTAGGGGGTCATGATGGGGGTGGTGTTTCAGGGTTTAGGGCAGTGGAGTAGTGTTCGGGCAGTGTAGGGGATCGTGCAGGGGGTGGTGTTTCAGGGTTTAGGGCAGTGCAGTGGTGTTCGGGCAGTGTAGGGGGTCGTGCTGGGGGAGGTGTTTCAGGGTTTAGGGCAGTGCAGTGGTGTTTGGGCAGTGTAGGGGGTCGTGCAGGGGGTGGTGTTTCAGGGTTTAGGGCAGTGCAGTGGTGTTCGGGCAGTGTAGGGGTCGTGCTGGGGCTGGTGTTTCAGGGTTTAGGGCAGTGCAGTGGTGTTCGGGCAGTGTAGGGGGTCTTGCTGGGGGTGGTGTTTCAGGGTTTAGGGCAGTGGTGTTCGGGCAGTGTAGGGGGTCTTGCTGGGGGTGGTGTTTCAGGGTTTAGGGCAGTGCAGTGGTGTTCGGGCAGTGTAGGGGGTCTTGCTGGGGGTAGTGTTTCAGGGTTTAGGGCAGTGCAGTGGTGTTCGGGCAGTGTAGGGGGTCTTGCTGGGGGTAGTGTTTCAGGGTTTAGGGCAGTGCAGTGGTGTTCGTGCAGTGTAGGGGGTCGTGCTGGGGATGGTGTTTCAGGGTATAGGGCAGTGCAGTAGTGTTCGGGCAGTGTAGGGGGTCATGCAGCGGGTGGTGTTTCAGGGTTTAGTGCAGTGCAGTGGTGTTCGGGCAGTGTAGGGGGTCGTGCTGGTGGTGGTGTTTCAGGGTTTAGGGCAGTGCATTTGTGTTCGGGCAGTGTAGGGGGTCGTGCTGGGGGTGGTGTTTCAGGGTTTAGGGCAGTGGTGTTCGGGCAGTGTAGGGGGTCTTGCTGGGGGTGATGTTTCAGGGTTTAGGGCAGTGCAGTGGTATTCGGGCAGTGTAGGAGGTCTTGCTGGGGGTAGTGTTTCAGGGTTTAGGGCAGTGCAGTGGTGTTCGGGCAGTGTAGGGGGTCGTGCTAGGGTTTGTGTTTCAGGGTTTAGGGCAGTGCAGTGGTGTTCGGGCAGTGTAGGGGGTCGTGCAGGGGCTGGTGTTTCAGGGTTTAGGGCAGTGCAGTGGTGTTCGGGCAGTGTAGGGGGTCATGCTGGGGATAGTGTTTTAGGGTTTAGGGTAGTGCAGTGGTGCTTGTGTAGTGTAGGGGGTCGTGCTGGGGGTAGTGTTTTAGGGTTTAGGGTAGTGCAGTGGTGTTTGTGTAGTGTAGGGGGTCATGTTTTAGGGTCTTGCTGGGGGTAGTGTTTCAGGGTTTAGGGCAGTACAGTGGTTTTCGGGCAGTGTAGGCGGTCGTGCTGGGTCTGGTGTTTCAGGGTTTAGGGCAGTGCAGTGGTGTTCGGGCAGTGTACGGGGTTGTGCTGGGGCTGGTGTTTCAGGGTTTAGGGCAGTGCAGTGGTGTTCGGGCAGTGTGGGGGGTCGTGCTGGGGGTGGTGTTTCAGGGTTTAGGGCAGTGCAGTGGTGTTCAGGCAGTGTAGGGGGTCGTGCTGGGGCTGGTGTTTCATGGTTTAGGGCAGTGCAGTGGAGTTCGGGCAGTGTAGGGGGTCGTGCTGGGGGTGGTGTTTCAGGGTTTAGGGCAGTGCAGTGGTGTTCGGGCAGTGTAGGGGGTCATGCTGGGGGTGGTGTTTCAGGGTTTAGGGCAGTGCAGTGGTGTACGGGCAGTGTAGGGGGTCTTGCTGGGGGTGGTGTTTCAGGGTTTAGGGCAGTGGTGTTCGGGCAGTGGTGTTCGGGCAGTGTAGGGGGTCTTGCTGGGGGTTGTGTTTCGGGGTTTAGGGCAGTGCAGTGGTGTTCGTGCAGTGTAGGGGGTCATGCTGGGGGTGGTGTTTCAGGGTTTTGGGCAGTGCAGTAGTGTTCGGGCAGTGTAGGGGTTCGTGCAGGGGGTGGTGTTTCAGGGTTTAGGGCAGTGCAGTGGTGTTCGGGCAGTGTAGGGGGTCGTGCTGGGGGAGGTGTTTCAGGGTTTAGGGCTGTGCAGTGGTGTTTGGGCAGTGTAGGGGGTCGTGCAGGTGGTGGTGTTTCAGGGTTTAGGGCAGTGCAGTGGTGTTCGGGCAGTGTAGGGGTTGTGCTGGGGCTGGTGTTTCAGGGTTTAGGGCAGTGCAGTGGTGTTCGGGCAGTGTAGGGGTCGTGCTGGGGCTGGTGTTTCAGGGTTTAGGGCAGTGCAGTGGTGTTCGGGCAGTGTAGGGGGTCTTGCTGGGGGTGGTGTTTCAGGGTTTAGGGCAGTGGTGTTCGGGCAGTGTAGGGGGTCTTGCTGGGGGTGGTGTTTCAGGGTTTAGGGCAGTGCAGTGGTGATCGGGCAGTGTAGGGGGTCTTGCTGGGGGTAGTGTTTCAGGGTTTAGGGCAGTGCAGTGGTGTTCGGGCAGTGTAGGGGGTCTTGCTGGGGGTAGTGTTTCAGGGTTTAGGGCAGTGCAGTGGTGTTCGTGCAGTGTAGGGGTCGTGCTGGGGATGGTGTTTCAGGGTATAGGGCAGTGCAGTAGTGTTCGGGCAGTGTAGGGGGTCGTGCAGCGGGTGGTGTTTCAGGGTTTAGTGCAGTGCAGTGGTGTTCGGGCAGTGTAGGGGGTCGTGCTGGGGGTGGTGTTTTAGGGTTTAGGGCAGTGCAGTGGTGTTCGGGCAGTGTAGGGGTCTTGCTGGGGGTGATGTTTCAGGGTTTAGGGCAGTGCAGTGGTGTTCGGGCAGTGTAGGAGGTCTTGCTGGGGGTAGTGTTTCAGGGTTTAGGGCAGTGCAGTGGTGTTCGGGCAGTGTAGGGGTCATGCTGGGGGTGGTGTTTCAGGGTTTAGGGCAGTGCAGTGGTGTTCGGGCAGTGTAGGGGTCGTGAAGGGGGTGGTGTTTCAGGGTTTAGGGCAGTGCAGTGGTGTTCGGGCAGTGTAGGGGGTCGTGCTAGGGTATGTGTTTCAGGGTTTAGGGCAGTGCAGTGGTGTTCGGGCAGTGTAGGGGGTCGTGCAGGGGCTGGTGTTTCAGGGTTTAGGGCAGTGCAGTGGTGTTTGGGCAGTGTAGGGGGTCGTGCTGGGGATAGTGTTTTAGGGTTTAGGGTAGTGCAGTGGTGCTTGTGTAGTGTAGGGGTAGTGCTGGGGGTAGTGTTTTAGGGTTTAGGGTAGTGCAGTGGTGTTTGTGTAGTGTAGGGGGTCATGTTTTAGGGTAGTGCAGTGGTGTTTGGGTAGTGTAGGGGGTCGTGCTGGGGGTAGTGTTTTAGGATTTAGGTTAGTGCAGTGGTGTTTGGGTAGTGTAGGGGGTCGTGCTGGGGGTAGTGTTTTAGGGTTTAAGGTAGTGCAGTGGTGTTTGTGTAGTGTAGGGGGTCGTGCTGGTGGTAGTGTTTTAGGTTTTAGGGTAGTGCAGTGGTGCTTGTGTAGTGTAGGGGGTCGTGCTGGGGGTAGTGTTTTAGGGTTTAGGGTAGTGCAGTGGTGTTTGTGTAGTGTAGGGGGTCATGTTTTAGGGTAGTGCAGTGGTGTTTGGGTAGTGTAGGGGGTCGTGCTGGGGGTAGTGTTTTAGGATTTAGGTTAGTGCAGTGGTGTTGGGGTAGTGTTTTAGGGTTTAGGGTAGTGCAGTGGTGTTTGTGTAGTGTAGGGGGTCATGCTGGGGGTAGTGTTTTAGGGTTTAGGATAGTGCAGTGGTGCTTGTGTAGTGTAGGGGGTCGTGCTGGGGTAGTGTTTTAGGGTTTAGGGTAGTACAGTGGTGTTTTTGTAGTGTAGGGGGTCATGTTTTAAGATGCAACGCTCCAATACCTGACCAGTCTGCACTACATAAAACTGCAAAAAAACTAAAAATAAAAAGTGTTTTGCACACTTTTGTCATTGGGCTATATGTGGGCTACATCTGGGTAATATTTGTGCTACATTTGGGCTCTTTTTCACTGGTGGCCATCTTGGAAGACTTCTTTGTTATGAAGTTTCCTAATTTCCTCATTTACTGCAGTCTCCTCAGTAGGAAATGCTTTCAGTTTTTTACTTTGATTCCATCAAGAAGGCATTCAGATGTGTCACACATTTGCCATAAATTCACAATGTTATTACTCTAGTTGTTCATTAGATCACTGTAGTAAAGCTACTGCTCACCAAGGAGTTAACTGGAAGTCTACTGCTGGTATTGAAAGTGATTGTTTCAGTCTGCATGTCAGACTTTTCTAATGAAATAGAAGAGGATTTGAGATCTCACTTAAAACATGCACTAAATTTTCTTTTTGCAGCACTAACCATAATTTCTATGGCAAAATGAACCCCTCATTTTGTTCCTTTTTAAATTAAATGTTTTAAGTGTTACCAGTTTATTCCAATCAAGATGGCTTCAGGTGTGCCATACTTTTGTCATAAGTAAGGCTGTTAGCACTCTAGTTGTTCTTTAGAACACTCTGGGAAGCTGCAGTAGAACACAAAGGCATCAACTGACAGGCTGCTCCTGTTGAAATATAACAGGAAGATATTTGAGATCTCACTTAAAACATGTCCTAATTTTTCTTTCTACAGCACTAACCATAATTTCTATGGCAAAATGAACCCCCTCATTTTGTTCCTTTTTAAATTAAATGTTTTAAGTGTTACCGGTTTATTCCAATCAAGATGGCTTCAGGTGTGCCATACTTTTGTCATAAGTAAGACTGTTAGCGCTCTAGTTGTTCTTTAGAACACTCTGGGAAGCTGCAGTAGAACACAAAGGCATCAACTGACAGGCTGCTCCTGTTGAAATATAACAGGAAGATATTTGAGATCACACTTGAAACATGTCCTAATGTTTCTTTCTACAGCACTAACCATAATTTCTATGACAAAATTAACCCCATCATTTTGTTCCTTTTTAAATTAAATGTTTTAAGTGTTACCAGTTTATTCCAATCAAGATGGCTTCAGGTGTGCCATACTTTTGTCATAAGTAAGGCTGTTAGCACTCTAGTTGTTCTTTAGAACACTCTGGGAAGCTGCAGTAGAACACAAAGGCATCAACTGACAGGCTGCTCCTGTTGAAATATAACAGGAAGATATTTGAGATCACACTTGAAACATGTCCTAATTTTTCTTTCCAGAGCACTAACCATAATTTCTATGACAAGATGAACCCCATCATTTTGTTCCTTTTAAATTAAATGTTTTAAGTGTTACCAGTTTATTCCAATCAAGATGGCTTCAGGTGTGCCCAGCATGACCCCCTACACTACCCAAACACCACTGCACTACCCTATACCCTAAAACACGACCCCCTACACTACACAAACACGATTGCACTACCCTAAACCCTAAAACACTACCCACAGAATGACCATCTTCACTACACAAACACCACTGCACTGCCCTAAACCCTAAAACACTACCCCAGCACTACCCCTACACTACCCAAACACCACTGCACTAACATAAACCCTAAAACACTACCCCCAGCACAACCCCCTACACTACACAAACACCACTGCACTACCCTAAACCCTAAAACACTACCCCCAGCATGACTCCGTACACTACCCAAACACCACTGCACTACCCTAAACCCACCCCCAGCACGACCCCCTACACTATCCAAACACCACTGCACTACCCTAAACCATAAAACACTACCCCCAGCATGAACCCCTACACTACACAAACACCACTGCACTACCCTAAACCCTAAAACACTACCACCAGCATGACCCCCTACACTACTCAAACACCACTGCACTACCCTAAACCCTAAAACACTACCCCAGCACGATCCCCTACACTACCCATACACCACTGCACTACCCTAAACCCTAAAACACTACCCCCAGCACGACCCCCTACACTACTGCACTACCCTAAACCCTAAAACACTACGCCCAGCACGACCCCTACACTACACAAACACCACTGCACTACCCTAAACCCTAAAACACTACCCCCAGCACGACCCCCTACACCACCCAAACACTACTGCACTACCCTAAACCCTAGAAAAGAAACCCCCACCCCATGCCCAATCCCCTTACCTATCACTCCTCATGGTTCCTCTCTCCTCGTGGTTCCTGCTTCACGTCATCTCTGAGGGCGGTGCACGTCGTTGTGAGGAAACGGAACAGCCTCTGTTTCCTTACAACGACATGGATCGTCTACATGTTTTTAGAACGCATGGTCATTTACCATACATACCTTTACAACAAAATTAGTTGTAAAGGCATGCGTGGTAAATGACCATGCGTTCTAAAAAAATGCGTAGTAATGGACTTTGTGATGTACAACGCATGCGTGGTAATGCATGCGTTGTAATGGTATCGCAAAGTAAAAACGTCGGTGTAACAGCTGTTTACCGATCGAAGCTGGCCCCTGTTCTTCAGTGAGACGTTTATTTGATTAATTAGGAGGAAGGAATGTGTTTTTTTTACCGAAAAGTGCATTCCCGGCTGTTGTATTGTGAAAGTGTCCGTGTGGCCTGGTTTCACTTCCGGTGAGAGAGTGGAAGAGTCTGTTTGGATCTAAAAGAGTTCTGTTGTTGGACGGGGCCGGCGCGACATGTCATCAGAAAACATAGCTAATGGAAAGCGTCCTCCCTGAAGTGTGGAGCAGTGCCATGAGAGGTCAACGAGTGTGCGTCCCACCGCAGTATGACCGTACCACGTGACCCATGTGCCGCCTCCAGGGTACGGGAGGCAGAAGCGGCATCGCAGGTCCTCTTGAAGACCGTTGTAGCACTAATTCTACATTTTGGTACTAGGGCATTTTAACTTCGTTGTTCCTGCCAGATACAAAGAGAAGATCCTGTGTTATTCAGTGCCCTTGTTACCTTTTTTGTGGGTTGTGGTGCTTGTCACTTCGCTGCCCCGCTGGTGCACATGACTGGGCACCCCACCTCGTGTGCCATCTGCAGGGCCTCTGCCCTCGGATCACTGGATTCGGTTTCTGGAGTGGCAACATAAACAGTTGCTCCCAAAGGACTAGCCTGAACACTTAGGTGAATATCCCCTGCACCAGCATTCCATGGAAATTCTTTCCTAGCTCTCCCACGTCAACGAGCACGGCTCCGCTCTCGACACCGTATGACGTCATCGGAGCCATAAGAGGACCTCGTCGGCGTGCTGACGTCAGTTCCACTCATTTTTTCCGTGCCACCGAGGCAAACAGGGGACCGAGACATTTTCACATGTATACATAGTATAATAAATATATATATATTCACTGAAAAAACCATAGGTTTCAGGCACGTTATAGTTAGAAATTAGCATTTAAAAAACCTTAGAAATTCACTGAAAAAACCATAGGTTTCAGGCACGTTATAGTTAGTTGGACATTGCACTCGTACAACACCCGTGAAATTCCCCCGTTATAGTTAGTTCAGCTAACTATAACTCGCGCCCCCGCAATGCACTGCTGATGACATCACATATTACATCACTCATGACATGGTCAGTGACATCACTGATGACATCACTGATGACATATCAAATGACATCACTGATGACATCACTGATGACATCATCCACGTGATAATCTGATGAACCTCCTCACACCCTAACATAACCTTTGAAACACCCACTCTAAATTACAGACTGCCATTCGCAAAACCATAGACACTCCAACACCAATAACTACATACCCACTCACTGATTCTTAGGTCTACACACATATCCACTCACTCACCCGTACAGTCACTCATACTTACGGTCACTCAGTACAGGACTATCATATGCACTCATATCCTATATAGACACTCAAACAACGCCACTCATCCATAGAGGTACTCACACACCTAGTCAGTCATGCAAATAATTAAACACACTGCCATTTACTCACCTATACAGTTATACACACACCAGCTCACTTACTCATACAAATACTAGCACATTCTTACGCTCTTATACAATCACTGATACAAGCACACACTCATCCATACAGTCACTCTCACAATCACACACTCTCGCTTATAGCTATTTATATACTCCAACACACAAATATACTGCCTTTCACATATGTAGTTACTCACACATGTACCACTGGGACATACATTCACTCACTAACACACTCTTACACACACTTACCCACCCATACAGTCTATCACAGATGCACTCTTGAAACCATCCACCCAGTGAATCACCCACTCACACATCTATGCACAGTCGCACACACCCCATCCACACAAACACTCAGGCACCCATACAGATACTCAGACAACAAATCAATAACTCTTATAGACACTCATGTAGCTATTCACAAACCCATGCAGCCACTTACACAGCAACAGACAGATACAGACATTAACCCAGTTTAGTCACTAACCCATGCATTCAGTAAGATACGTTTAATCACTCACTTATAGAATTAGTCACGCACCTACTAAATCATCCATACACACACTTATACACCCACTCATTCTTCAATACGCCTTTCCCTATATATATTAAAAATATTTAAACTTTACAGAAACACACAGTCACTGGATGATGTCATCAGTGATGTCATTTGAGATGTCATCAGTGATGTCATCAGTGATGTCACTGACCATGTCATGAGTGATGTAATATGTGACGTCATCAGCAGTGCATTGCGGGGCGCGAGTTATAGTTAGCTGAACTAACTATAACGGGGAGATTTCACGGGTTTTGTACGAGTGCAATGTCCAACTAACTATAACTGTCCCTAAAACCTATGGTTTTTTCAGTGAATTTCAAAGGTTTTTAAATGCTAATTTCTAACTATAACTTATCTGAAACCTATGGTTTTTTCAGTGAATATATATATATATATATATATATATATATATATCGCCACGATATCCCTTCGAACAGGGATTGCCTCACCGCACTCACAGCTCTTTTAAAGTTGGAAATAAGTATGAATCATCACATCATACCATCGCTGGTTCCAGGGTGTTTTTATTTTCAAAAACGCTGCCAACACACAACCCCAACGCGTTTCGGACTCAGCCGAGACCTTGCTCACGGGGAACAATCGATCAACACAGGGCGCCATACTCTTTCAGTTCTATTTAAAGAAATATATTTCATGACCCAACTTCCTGTTAAGTCCAACTGTTGCATTATGGTATTTGTAGTTGCGCCTTTCCATGTTGTCGTTAAATCATGGAGCCATATTTACATTAAAATTACATTATGGCAACAGAATGACCAAATGACATAACTTTTACATATATTCTCGTTACAGCACTACTTAGTCTATAAATCCAATCCTTCCATCCATTTCAAAGTGTGCTGGGCTCAAATTTACGTACACAATCAGTGACGAAAGAGTTGCCTTTTTGGATACAGAGGTGTATATTAGCCAAAAAGAAATTCAAACAACACTACATCGAAAGGCAACTGCCACCAACGCCGTCCTCCATGCTGAAAGCTATCACCAAAAAAGTGTAATCAATAACATCCCATATGGTGAATTCCTAAGAGTGAGAAGGATATGCTCAGAGGAATCAGAATGGCAAAAAAATAGCAGATTAATTGCTGATAGTTTTAAAAAACGAAACTATAATAAAAAATTGGTTGGAGCATGCCAAGAAAAAACAGCAAAACTGGTACGGTCAGAATTGATCACTAAAAAACTAAATTATCCTAACATGGATGTGACGAAGCAAACAGTAAGGTTGATCACTACGTATTCCACAGAGAACAAACAGATCAGAAATATATTAAGAAAAAACTGGAATATTCTAACCTTGGACCCCACAGTTGCCAAAATAGTGGGAGATAATCCAAATATAACATTTCGTAGAGCAAAAAATCTAAAGGATGTGTTGGTATATAGTCACTTCAGAAATAAAACAAAACTGACAACGTGGTTACAAAGTGTGGGATTCCGCAAATGCAACAGTTGCAAAGTATGTACCATTGCTAAAAATACAAAAGAAATCGAAATGGCTAACAAAAAAATGTGGAAAATCAGACAAAGAATAACCTGTAAGAGTCAATTTGTGATCTACATAGTGGAGTGCCCCTACCCACTTAAATATGTTGGCAGTACTATATGTGACCTTAAGAAAAGGATTTTAGAGCATGTGAGGGCAACAGTGAACACCAACAGAAGTAATGCTATAGCTAAGCATATGGAAAAACAACATGATGGAAACTGGAAATTGTTAACTTTTTATGCCGTGGAACAGGTGGAACAACAACTCCGTGGTGGAGATAGAGAAAAAATCCTGCGGCAAAAGGAATCCAGGCATATACTGAATTTTCGAACTCTGACCCCGAGAGGGTTAAATCAAGATGAGGAGCTTCATTCACACTTATGATGCACATATATGATGATTTATTGAGACTGTTTGACAAATGATGCTATGGGCATTTTCGGACATCAAAAATGACATGAATATTAACCTCCCTGATTTGATTTTAACTGTATGTGTATATATGTTTTTGATATAAAATTCCCATTGTATCTATGGCTGCAACGAATGAAGAGATACAATATACACAAAAAAATGGTAATGAAAAGGCACTAATTTAGTATGAAGGAGTAAAGAAGTTTATATTAGTAACAAAGATCTTAAAAATGTGGAGTTGGTGGACTCAGATATAGAATTAGAAATGGGTGTACTACAAGTTTTTATATAAAAATGCATATGCCCACTGGAGGGCTGGATTGCTTTAGTAAGTAAGGGTATAAAATTTATTATAGTTTCATAACATAAAAAATACAAAAATGCATATTCCCCATGACAGTGGCCGGGTGCCAGGGTTGAAATGGATAATACTGGAATAGGTTATGAATGCCAAGAACAGCTATAAAAGAAGCAAGAGGGAATAGCTCAGTATGTTAAGATATGTGGAATGGAAATAGAGAACGAGGGTTCGAGCCCAGCCATTGACAGTAACTAATGAAAATTTCACTTAACTGCTAGAATTAATGTAGTTACCCTAAATTATCGCATGAAATGTTATTTAAGAATATTAATTTGTTTTCCCTTTTAGTTGTGTAAATAGAACACTTTGAAATGGATGGAAGGATTGGATTTATAGACTAAGTAGTGCTGTAACGAGAATATATGTAAAAGTTATGTCATTTGGTCATTCTGTTGCCATAATGTAATTTTAATGTAAATATGGCTCCATGATTTAACGACAACATGGAAAGGCGCAACTACAAATACCATAATGCAACAGTTGGACTTAACAGGAAGTTGGGTCATGAAATATATTTCTTTAAATAGAACTGAAAGAGTATGGCGCCCTGTGTTGATCGATTGTTCCCCGTGAGCAAGGTCTCGGCTGAGACCGAAACGCGTTGGGGTTGTGTGTTGGCAGCGTTTTGAAAATAAAAACACCCTGGAACCAGCGATGGTATGATGTGATGATTCATACTTATTTCCAACTTTAAAAGAGCTGTGAGTGCGGTGAGGCAATCCCTGTTCGAAGGGATATCGTGGCGATATTTGTAACGGCTTGGTCCTGCCGTACTCGACACGCACCACCACAGAGCGCCCAGCAGTCAGTAAAGGTGGACTTTGCGGAAAGGATATATATATATATATATATATATATATATATATATATATATGTATATTCACTGAAAAAACCATAGAGTATATACACTCCTGGCCCTGGCCCAAGCTAAGTGGCTTATTTTTCAAAAGGGCCAAGCTTTGTATTGTAAAAAGGAATGCAAATCCTCCGTGCATCTGAATTCACATTAAAAAATAAATACATTCTGGGCCCCAGGTGGGCCCTCTGGGACCCCCCTCCCCCACCAGAGCTATGGGGGAAGGATATCATTACCTGGCCCCCACATGTATTATTTGACTTTTTTCAGGACAGGAGAGTGCATTCAGGAGTCCTAAAATGCTACCACCACATCCTTGTTGATGTGGTTGCAGCCAATCAGATTTGTCTGATCCACGGATCTTCTGCAGCAGGATATATACCTAAATGAGGACAATTAATATGGTCCAAAAAAGCCTGTTTTTTATGATTTGGTGTAAATCTGTTCAGTAGTTTTAAAAAAATGAATGCACAAAAATATCAGTATATCTGGACTGTTGATTTGAGGGACTCTGTTGAGAGTCCCCCAAGCTCAACTTAAAAAATAAAGTACTTTAATAGGCCGAGGGGGCATTTTTTCCCTTGGGCCAACGACGGTCCTGCTGGAGCCAGATCTCTACCTGACTGGCCGCAACATGAACAAAGAATTTGCAACGCCCATTGCAGGACTCCGGGGACTTAGTCCCCTGTCCTGGAAAGGAGTAAAAAAAATATATGATGGGGCAGGGCAGGGGTACAGTGATGTCATGAGTGATGTCACTGACCATGTCATGAGTGATGTAATATGTGAGGTCATAAGCAGTGTATTACGGGGGCACGAGTTATAGTTAGCTCAGCTAACTATAACTGCTGAATTTCTCTGGTTTTATATGAGTGAAATATCAGCCTAACAATAACATCCCTGTAGCCTTTGGTTTTTTCACTGAATTTCTAAGGTTTTTTATTAAATTTCCTAACTATAAGACCCCTGTAACCTTTGGTTTTTTAAGTGAACCAGTGACTGGTTGCTGGCTGCCAGGTGAAGGGAACACCACGTTGAGAGCTTGCTCAAGCAAATAAAGGCCTAAATGTATTAATCGATATTGTGACTCATCTTTTTTTTTTTTTACTTTATTTTCATTTTGCATACAAACATTATTTTCAATAATCATTACATTAACTGCAGTGGCAGCAAGGGCAATGAAACACATCATGATATTAAAAGTCTAATTAGTACAGCTTTCTGTCTCGTGAGCTATGGAGGTACAACATTTGTTCATTAATTCTGATACAATACTGTTTATCAACCAGGGGCCACGACATAACATATCAGCTACAAACCAGCTCGTCATGGTTACAAAGGTGGAGTAGACTCTGGGCGTCTTGAGGTTGTATTATTATGTATCATCAAATCAACCAATCCCCGTCCTGTTCTGTTCTTCCTCTGATTCGGCTTCTGCAGCCTGCTTAGCCAAATAAGCCCTGTATGGAACCCCGATGTTCTTTGGTTTACTTCGCACAGGCATAAGAGCATTGACATTTTCAGAGTGTACACTGCAATAGGTTAAATCTGCACACCAATCCTTTAATGTGGGCGTGGGGCCTCTCATCCATCGCAATGCTATCCTGTGCTTAGCCATTAAAATGCACAGGGATAACAGCCTCCTCGTGGCCTTAGGGTACCCTTTAGTATAGCCTAACAAGGCCTCCATAGGGGTCAGCTTAAAACCCACCCCTGCCATATCCTGTAAGGCTATGTGCACTGCCTCCCAGAACCCGCGTATTCCAGGGCAGCTCCAGGCGAGATGTGTGAAATATGCATCTGATACCCCGCACCTCGAGCATCTATCATCCTCTCTGAGGCCATATTTAAACAAGTGAGCTGGAGTGTAATAAACTCTTTGCAAAAACTTAAAATGCATTAGGCAGTGTTTGCCATTTTGTGATACGGATTTTGTGCCTGTGCAGCAGTATGCCCACTGTTCATCCGTAATGTCTAACTGTAATTCTGCGCACCACTCAAGCAAAGCTTTCGTGTCTCAGGGTCCGGTCACTGTATTGGAGTGGGTGTACAGAATTGATATCATGTGGAGTGGGGATTTGGCACGTCATAAATAATTTAGAGATATATATTCCTGCGGCTCCCCCATTTCCTCCCCCAGTATTGCATGGAGTGCATGATGTGCGCGAAAATAATAAAATTTAGAAAGCGTGGGGGCATCCAATGTGTCTGATTGTAACTTATCCCACTGCTTAACCACCCCTTCTTGAAAGAGGTCACCAACAGTGTTGATTCCTAGCCCGCCCATTGTTGAAAGGAATTCTCTCTCCTTCCCCATTGGTAACCAGTTGCATAACTCAAGTGGTAGCTCGGGAGAGTAGAGCAGCGTCCTACCCTGTTTGCTAGCAGCTCTCCAGCGCAGGTTCCTGGTACACCCAACTGGGTCAAATACATGAAAGCAACGGTGTGGCTCTGCAAACAAAAACTGTGGTAGTGACAAGGGGTGCACTGCCTCCCTCTCGATGAACCAATGTGTGTTGTCTTGAGTCCCGTGCAGCCATTGCTATGCATGCATCTGCTGCGCGGTGCAATAGTATAGTTCAAAATCAGGGGCGTTAAGTCCCCCTGCGGAATATGGTTTGATTAATATATCCCATTTTACTCGTGGCTGTTTCCCGGCCCATACAAGCCGGGTCAGGAGGGACCGCAGTGTGCGAAAGAAAGAGTTTGGGAATAATATGGGCATATATACAAATGGGAAGAGAAACCGTGGTAATACAATCATTTTCAGGAGCGATACTCGACCCATTAGGGATAGAGGCAGTCTGATCCATTTCTCAATAGATTCGGAGAGTTTCTGTATCGCTTGTCCGTAGTTTTCGCGGATAACAATGTCTGGGTCAGTGTGTACTTACACCCCGAGATAGCGAGTCGGTTCCGAAGTCCACTCGATGGGATAAGTGACTATCACTGGGTGAGTGGAGGGGGTCAGAGGAAACGCAATGGATTTGCTCCAGTTGATGCACAAGCCCGAATGTTGTCTGAAGCGCACCACCTCCTGGAGTATGGGCATTAGTTTCTTCGCAGGTTTGTTTACGTAAAGGAGCGTATCGTCTGCGTAAGCAGTGATTATCACATTGTATTGTGGAAGTCTTATTCCGCGGTGACCATGGTATTCCCGCAATGCACACCCCAGTGGCTCAGCTGCCAGAGCGTACAGTGGGGAAGAGAGGGGGCACCCCTGTCTCGTGCCCCGTGTGATATGCATAGGCTCCGAGAGAAGTCCGTTTACACGTACCCGCGCCGTGGGTTGCTCATAAAGCACATCCACTAGTTTAATAAAAATCTCCCCTACACCCACGCGTCTCAGCACAGCTCTCAGGAATCGCCACTCGATGGAGTCGAAGGCCTTCTCGACGTCGAGAAAAATTGCAGCAGCGCTGGACTCCGGATCAATACCGACCATTGCACCAAAGAGAGTTCGTAGGTTATTCGTTAGTGACCGAGTAGGTACGAACCTAGTCTGCTCAGGGGCCACAACTATAGGAAGTAAAGGGCTGAGCCGATTCGCCAATATTTTGGCAAATATTTTGTTATCCGTATTGAGCAGCGAGAGAGGTCGGAACGAAGAGCATTGTTGTGGGGGCGTGTCTTTTTTAAACAAAGTAATCGAAGTGGCCTCTCTCATGCTAGGGGGCATGATGCCATCTGTGGCCATTTCTTCGAATAGATTTACCAAATGTGGAACCAGCTGATCCTGGTAGGGCTTTATAAAACGCTTCCGTAAGCCCATCCGACCCTGGGGCTTTGTGATTGGACATTGTACTCAACGCTGTGGTTATTTCAGTGGGGCGTAACGGCGCCATCAAGTGTTCCCTATGTGCATTATGAAAGCCACTTCATGGCTTTGTACGATAAATATTCTTCGTCCGTCTCATCCAAGTCGAACGCGCGTGATGTATATAGCTCTGTATAATAAGAGCGAAATCTGTCTGCTATCTGTGCAGCCCATTCAGTGTTGTACCATTCTTGTCCCACAGCTCTAACACTTCATTCGAACCCCGGACTGGTTGAGCGAGTACTGCCAGTGTAGAGCCTGGCCTCTCCCCCTCCCCGTATATTTTTGCAGTTGCATATTTCCCCAAGTGTTCTACTTCCATTTGAGCCTCGTCGTTATATTCATCTATCTTAGTTTTAATCTGTGCTAGGATGTCAGGAGAAGACTCCACAATCAATTGTCGCTCCAAGTCCGCTAATTCTGCCTCTAATTTCTTCATCCTTCCTCTGATGGAGGGCAGCACCCCGGCGTGCTTTGATATAACCACCCCTCTAATAAAGAGCTTGAAAGTCTCCCATATTGTGGACATTTTAGGGACACTACCAAGGTTCGTGGCAAAGAAAAGATCTATTTCTTTTGATACTTCAATCTTGAATACCTCGTGTAGCAATGAGTACTGAGGAAAGTGCCACATTCGGGTCCTGGGCTGGAGGTCATCTATTTTCAGTTGTAACATAACCGGGGAATGGTCCGAATACGTGCAAGGCAAATGTTCGCATTTAGTTATGAACGGTATTAAATCACGGGATGCTAGCCAATAGTCTATACTTGTATATATGTCGTGTACAGACGAGTAGTGTGTGTACCCCCAACTAGTTGGAGTACGGTGGCGCAAAACATCAACAAAGCCATCCGTCTTGGCAATAGCCAAGATCGCCCACGCTGCTGTGGAGGGAGAATGCGCTGGGCCCCTTGACCTGTCCAGCTCGGTGGATTGTACACAGTTAAAGTCACCCCCCCACAAGGTGGGCATTTTCGAGTGCGTGGTAAGTTTATTATGCAGGGTGTGATAGATTTGGGGATTATCATAATTCAGAACATACACTCCAACTAAGCGCACCTCAAGGTTCCCGCTACGGCAGTGAACAACAACATACCTTCCCTCCGAATCTATGATGACCAATCGTACCGTGATATTGGTGCCCTGTCGGACCCACGCCAGGACCCCTTTCGCATTTGATGTGCAACCGGCTGCCACACAGAAACCTTTCATTCTTCTCTGCGTTAGCAGCCCCGTGGCAGGCGCCAAGTGAGTCTCCTGCAGCACAGCCACATCTATGCAATGTCTAAGCAAATATAAAACTACCTTGTGGATTTTGCGCTGACCATTTAGCCCCCATAAGTTCCAAGTTAAAAAAGTCAGATAGTGACCCCCCTGCATGGTTGTTTGGTCACCCCCGCTCATATTCTAACCAGATAGCATATTTCACAGTGTACATATTAGGTGTCAGAATTAGTGCATTCAATTGTATCCGTGCTGCGGCCATAAATCAATGCATAATCAGTAATCCCCCACCCCTCCCACGTCGTGTCCCCCAACTTTTGCCATGACATCATTATCCTCACCCTCAGAAATTAACAACCCTTGTAATGATCGTGTGTGGCACACTATGGGGCGGAGAGTGCCCGACCTAATATCACAAACTTTAACATCGCTACAACTATGCTTCCTCTGCATATAATTTTATTTATTTGCAGAGTTTTATTTAGCGCTGGCTAGACCCGGCTGTATCAGAGCGCTTTACATGAGGATCAGCGAATTGCAAGTTACAAAATTACAACAGTTACAGGAGCCAAGTATAACATAGGGAAAACAAACAGTGTTACACAATAACATGAGTTACTAGCGCATAGCATAACCAAGACACATGTCCAGAGAGGCAAAGAAGGGAGAGGGGGGAAGGTACAAAGGGGTAGGGAATGCAGATCAGGCAGACCGGCAAGGGGGAAAGTACTTCAGGGGATGGATTCGTCGGAGGGCAGGGAAGGAAAGGAGACACAGCGCAGAGACGAGGGAAACCATGTCCAATGTCCGGCTGGGTAGGTGATGGTCGAGGGGGTAAACCAGAGCCTAATCTCCTCTATAGCTGATAAAACAGCGCCACCGGGCAGCGGCCATGATTGTTCAGGCTCCGAGGTCAGCAAAATTCACGGTCCATCAGAAGATCACGAACCAGAATCGCGGTAATTGGAGAGTTGAAGGGCCGCCGACCACTATAACCTCAGGTGAGTCCAAAGGTTCAAGGAGGGGGTAGAACTCCAGGGATTTGAGCCGGGAAGGTAATCCCTAGCCAGGGAGCTCCCGGCCGGAGTTCCTCACATGTCGGCCATCTTGACCAAGGGAGCCTGCAGGTGCCAGGATGGTCTACTGCGAGAAGATCAAAAATGCCCGAGCTCCTGGGCGTGACTGTGCGCCAGGGCCCGACCTCGGGGCACAGTGATGGACCCCCAGAACCGAACAGAAGCAACCTGCCCGGTTCGATGCTCAGCCAGGAGGCCACCTTCAAAGCCTGAGTCCGCCTGACCTCTGCCATTTTAGGGTCAGGCAAAGATTGCATTATTCCTAAGGGGTGCACTCTGAGCTGCCAAAGATCGCCACCCCCGCGGTTGCCTCCCGCAGAGAGTTCTCCTTTCTTGTTGCGGTGTTCTGGGCACTCTTAGGGGTTCTGCTGCAAGAAGGTCCCAGCCAGCACGAGGACGGCTGCCATTTTGAGGTCAGGCATCGCCATGCCAGGCCCCTGGGAGGCATATCTAATATAGGACATGAAAGCGGGGAGTCTCCGCCTGCTCTACACTCCTCTAGTGATCTCCCAGGAGGGCGGCCGTCACTTTCATCCCATCAGGGATAATCACAGCGTAGGTGAAGAGCGGGGGACCGGCACAACGGTGATCGTGGCACACGTACTCACTGCAGACCTCAAGATGGCAGCTCCGTAACTGTAGTCTCCGAAATCACGGGCATCACAGGCACCCCAGCGCAGGCGTCCCGGTCCCCTTTCGTAGCAGCCCGGCCAATGTCAGAGTCTATTTGTAGCCGCTTCGATCTTGCCATCCGTAGTTATCTTTTGGCAAGAATACACTTTGCGCCAATTGCGAATATCTAAGCAGTTACATTTCGGCTTTCTATTGTATAGATGTGAGCAGTCCCTCCCGCATCTCACTGCTAAGCAACACAGTTTATTCCGGCGACAAGTTGGTACAGTTACCACCCTATTACCTTGAATAGGCACCTCTATACCTGTAAATAAAGTGAGACCCACAGAGCAGTTTTGAATCCGTTACAGTGTCTCAGTCATTCTGGTCCAGTGGGCTCTGGGAATTGTCATCCCCTGCCGCTCTCTTAGGTGTCTTCTTGCCTCCTTGTCATTTGACGTATCCCTTGAGTACTTGTTGCACATTTTTAGGATCCATATAGACTTTCGCTTTCCCATCAATTGTGACCTTCAAGCGAGCAGGATAAAGCATGGCATATTCAATGTTCATCTCTCTTAGCTTGCGCTTGATGGGTGCGAACCGTCTGTGAGCTTCTTGTACCTGAGGAATGAAATCTGGGTACAGCAAGAGCTCGGAGCCCTCGTATTGCAGTGTTCGGAGTTCTCGTGCTTTACGCAAGGCAACGTCTCTGTCCCAGTAATTCAATATTCACGCTATAATGGGGCGCGGAGGAGCTCCAGGGGGAGGCCTAGGCGCGAGTGATCGGTGCACCCGCTCCACTACAAAGATGGGAGAAAATACTTCACGGCCCAGGAGGGTGGTGAGTAAGGTGTCCACATATAACTCCATGTTGCCAGTCAGGGTGGACTCTGGGAGACCGACAATACGTATGTTATTGCACCTTGAGCGCGCTTTTGCTTGTAGTGATTCCACCAGTTTCCCTTCCTGTTTTTGCGAGCTTGTAGTTTATTGTGACTCATCTTTACATTTTGGGGATGATTTAACCAGTGTGGCCAACAAAGAAGACACTCTCAACGCAGGTATGAAGAACCCAAGTGTGATGCAGGCCTACCAAGTAGGAGCTGGTGAGTGCGAATGGCAGCGACCACTAATTAAAACACAAATTAAGACTACCCTTAATAACACGTGGGGGTAATATGCACTTACCCACCCATACAAGTGCATGTGGATCCGTGTTTGGGCCTGGGAAGAAGCACAACAAGTATTGTGGCAGTACAGCGCAAGTGTGCTTCCAAGAACATAACGTTTATCACCAAGCACACCGCCCAAGTTGATGTGGTAACCAAGAAATTCAACGCATAGCCCGAGGATGAGTATGTGTATCCGTAAAACATGCGTGTACAACATCATTTTTGGCAGTCAAGCAAGGGAACGCTGAGGCAGTGCTTAATGCACATTGGCCGAACACTCTGGCATCTGGAAGCATGGAATCACCTTGGCGACGAGTGTGTATCGGACCATCACACTAGCGGTGAACACTCCACAGAGAAGAGCGTGCATCATTTCATCACCTACGGAGCCTTTCATCTGAGGAGCGCACATTGCGGACAGCCCTTGCCAGTGTGGTAAGGCCGGGCTGAAAGGTATGGACTATTGTGCACCAGTTTAAGTCTGCCCCAAGGAAACATGTATTAATCTTATGTTGCCGAGGGAATTGTGAGCATGGTGATTTATGGAAGGTGTATCTTATCAACGAGAGACTGCATCTAACAGTGTGCAGACAGCTGAGTAGGAGAGAAGGATGTCAAACAAAAAGAAATTGAGTCTTAAAGTATTTGACTTCGGTTTTTTTTAAAAGTAATTTACTGTCCATTATTCATCTTGTCCATGCCTGAGTTTTAAGATTTCTGAAGAAAACAGTATTTCGTTATTATGAAAAAACAAATTCATAATAATAGGCTGTCGTGCCAAAGAAAGCTTACTTATTGGTCCTGAAAAAGTTGGTGTGATGGAGGTGTCAGATATTACACCACGGCCACAGTTTTTAGCACAACAAGACATTATTGATAATTACTTGGAAGCACTAGATGGACATGAATTTAGCTCTGAGTAGGAAAAAAGCTATTTTACTAAGTTCTTAGGGGGAAAGAAGGACAGCATGTGTTTAAATATTTACTGGTGGCCCTTGACAATTGGGGGCACCAATTTGAGGATGGGCACGAAGAACCACAAAAAAGACTGGAAGTAAGGTTTGCAAAATGTGCTATTGTGGCTATGAGAAGGTACAAATTCTGTACACAGCCACAAAGGGAAGATGAGTCTGTAGAGGAGTTTGTAACACGGTTAAAGGAGCTTTCAATTAAGAGCAAATTTGGTGCTTTAAGAGACAAAATGATTAAAGATCAGATCATAGTTCAAGGCAAAAATAGGAAAATGCACGAAAGGTTGTGGGTGGCAAAAGATCCCTCTTTAAAGTATGCCATGGAGATTGCACGGGTGGTAGAGGAATCAGAGTACTGCCTGCGGGAAATGGAGAAGAAGGAAGAAAAAAGGAGGTGAGGCATCTTCTTTGGAAGGTGAGGTTGCCGCAACAGGTAAGGCTTCAAAGAGGGTGAACAAGAATGCAAGGGCAGATAATGCCAACAGAACACCATACAGAAGCTGCAGTAAGTGTGGAGCTAGTTATCATGCTTCTGATGCAGAGTTTTACTATACCATAGGGAAAGAATATAGGAGGTGTGGTTAAAGGAAACTTTCACAACATGTGCAAAAACAAAGCCAAAGAAGAGGAAATTTGACACATTATTGGAAGATACATAAGGTAGTTATGGAATGGATTCTGATAAAGTATTGTCTGTGAGTGATCATCAGGAAATGGAGGAAAGGATAAACAGACTGAAAGCACTTTTCAATATCAAAGATAGAATGGTTGAGTTGTTGATTTACTTAGGGTCATTATATACCATTTTTCTGAAACATTTGATTGTAAGAGAGTGGCCTCACATATGATTATTGCCTAAAGACATCAACCTTGGTGGGTACCAAGGAGAACAGTTAGACATTGTAGGATATATGTTAACAACCATTCAATTCAAAGACAGATAGGACATGGGTAAAGTGTATGTGGCTGAATCAGGAACCCCAATTCTGGGATAGTTCTATCAATACGATTTACACATTATCATCAATCTACGTGCACCCACTCAATTGGTGGTGGAGGAAGATATCACACATGAGGCATTTTGTCGGGGGCAAATAATGTTTTCTGAGAGGAAATGGGTGAGTTGAAGGGTTATATTACAAGATTAAATTGAAACATGGAGAAGTTCCCTTGCAACACAAGTTTAGGAGGGTACCTATTCTAGTGAGAGAGGAGGTTAAAGAACTGTTAAGGGAAATGCTTGAAAGTGGAGTGATCGAGACAATAGAGACCTCTGAATGGATCTCTCTGGTGGTTAGTGCAAAGAAAAGTAATGGAAAGTTGAGCTTCTATGTGTACTTAAGAAATTTAAATCAGAGTATTGTGACAGACAACTTTTCTTTACCCAACATCAATGAACTTGTGTTGCTATTGAAAGAGGGAAATATTTTTCCAAGTTAGACCTTAAATATGCTTGCCACCAGCTATGTCTTCACAATAAGTCCAAATCCTTAACAAAGTTCATCACCATGGAAGGCACTTATCAATTTACAAGAATGCCTTTTGTGTCATCTTTGACAGCCAGTGTCTTCCAGAGGATGATGAATGAAGTGTTAAGAGTTTAGACAATGTCATATTTTTTCAGGTTGATATCTTGGTTTTTGTAGACAGCGTGGAAATACACAATGCAACTTTGAAGTAGGCTTTAGATAAGTTATCTGAGTCACATTTAACATTATGTAAAGAAAAATGTGAATTTCTAGTTGAGGAGATCGAGTATCTTGGACATATGTTATCTGCAGATGGTGTAAAACCCAAAAGAGACCTTTTGATGCCATAAAGTCTTCTACCGCACCAAAAGATAAGGATCAGCTATATTCCTTTCTTGGGTTAATAGAATGTTATTCTAAATTTGTAAATGACTTTGGCAAAAGGACAGAATGTTTAAAGATGTTGATGCGTAAAGCTGCAAATTTCCTGTGGAACAAAGAGCAATATGCATGCTTTCAGTACATTACGAATGAGGTGTGTAATGCTGGAATTTTATTCCTTATGATACTAAAAGAAAATCCATTGTTACTGTGGATGCAAGTGCTACAGGTTTAGAGGCATTTCTATCACAAATGCATGGGCTTCTGAGAAAACCATAGCTTTTGTTTGACGTTTTTTGACGGCCTCAGAATGTCATTACTCAGTAATCAAGAAAGAGGCGCTGGCAGCGGCATGGGGGATGGCGTATTTCAGATCATACATTTGGGGTTGTCACATTGTACTGCAAACCGATAATAAACCACTTATAAAGATATTATCACCAGGTGAAGCAGGAAAAGGCTCCACAAGACTTGCTAGATTAGCCTCACAAATACGTGAATAAAATTATGAAACTGAATATATACCGGGTTGAAAATATATTCAGGCAGACTGCTTGTCATGCCTACCTGTGGAGTGGAGATGTGTAGTGTGGGAAAAAGACAATGACAAGACAAAACTATGGCTAGTGTGGGAGATGTTGTAAATTGGAGCCAAGGTTCTGTGAGTAAAGAGAAATGGTCCAAAGTCATGGGAAATGATAAGGTGCTTTAAAATGTTGTGCTAATGATAAAAAAGGAGGAAGGAGAGAAAATACATTGCCTGTGGCTTTAAGGTCCTATGGTAAAATTCTGGACGAGTTGTCAGAAGTGCAAGGCAAATTCGTAATGTGTGGAGACAAAATAGTACCACCAGGAGAAATTCGGAAGAGGCTATTTGTTATACCTCATGAAGGTCATTTTGGGCAAACAGTTTCAAAGAAGAGGCTGAGGATGGAGTTTTGGTGACCCTCCATGGACAGTGACATAGTGGAATGGGTGAGAGATGTACTGAGTGCAAAGAGAGCTAGAAAAGACTGAAGATTGGCACACAGGCAAACTTGGTAGTATACAGGATCTTGGTACGACTTGGCATAGCGTGTGTAAGGGCATTAGAGGTCCAATGACTAATGTCAATGAAGGAAAGAGGTTTGCCATGGTAATGGTGGACATTCACGTTGGTTAGTCGTGACGTTTTTTTTTTTTTTTTTAAATTTAAAAATATTTTTATTGAAGATTTTTGGATTATAAACAGCATCCATAATACATATATAGTTCATTCACGAATGAAGATAAATACTTCCATATTTTAACTTCCAGAATTTACAAAATCAAATTACATTATTACTTTAAAGCGTTTTTCCCAACATATATATATTTTGAGTGATCTCTCAATAAGGAAGGGAGAAAGGGACCAACAAAGAAAAATCAAATCAGAACAAGCCCCAACAATTGTCCAGATATATTTTATCCAATGCCAATTAATTTTCTGGAATCAAGACCTAGATTAGGTTTGGGATTCTTTCCAGTTATAAATCGGGTCCCAGATGCGTTTCCCCAAAATTCTCCCTCTTTTACCCCGCCGCTCATAAATTCCCCTCTCAAGGTTAAACATCGCGAGTAATCTGGCTAGCCAAAGTTGGAAAGTTGGGGCAGTTTGATCTAGCCAGGCTGCAGCAACACATATTCGGAGAACTGCCATAGCTAGAAACATAAAACGAAAATGCGGGACTTGCCCCTGGGAGTTGATCGATCCCAAGAAGTATTAGGGTTGGGAGTAAATTTAATTTTGATATCCAGGGTGTGTTCACAAAAGGCCGTAATGGAAGATTTTATTGAGTCAAGCCGCGGGCAGGTGGAGAACATATGGACTAAATCCGCTTTTAATAAATTACACCGTGGGCACCTAATTCCCGCCTGTCCTCCCCATTGTGCTATCTTTGCCGGGGTATAGTAAAGTGAGAATAGCGTCTTAAAGTGTTGTGCCTGAAGCCCAGCCGAGCATAACACTGTCTGCCCCAACTCTAAAGATTCAAAAAAGTTATCCGGTTCAGTGCCCAGCCTATCTTTCCATTTTTCACCATGCTTTTCTAAATCATCATGCTTCAGTGATGTAAGTTCACAATAAATTCCTTTTATATTACAACCCTTGCTGCTTCTTATAACATCTATGACTTTATTATTACAAAAGCCATTACCGCCACCCAACTTTTTACCCAGGAAGCTTCTAATTTGAAGATATTTAAAAAAATTCTTTGAGCTTAACCCAAATTTGTCCTGGATATCCTTAAATTGGAGCATTCCCTCGGAGCCCATCAAGTCACCCACTTTCACGAGGCCATGCCCTGCCCACTCTGCCATAATCTGATCAGAAAAAATTTCCGGGAGCATGGGGTTACCATACATCTGAGTATAAAAGTTCATTCTGCCCAAATCAATCGTTTTCTTAAAGGCAGCCCAGATTTTAAAGGCTGCCGACATAGTCTTAAACTTCGTTCTTTTATAATAGCTCGGCTCTCTAAATTTCAGAAAGCAGTTCGCAGCATCCTTACCCACCAGTAGCCGATAAACATCAGGCAACGAATCCACGGCACTTGATTCTACTGAGTACCCGCCAAACAACACCCACATATAGTGGAGAGCCGCAGCCCAATAATAGAATCTAAAATCTGGGAGTGCCCAACCCCCTCTCACCAAAGGCAGAGACATATAACGAAGGGCTCTCCTTGTTTTGCCATGAGCCCAAACAAATCGATTTACCAAACTTTCTAAAGCAACAAACCATTGCTTCCCGAATTCTAAAGGAATAGCCCTGAATAAATAGAGTATTTTGGGTAGAAATACCATTTTGACCACGTTACAGCGACCAACTAAAGATAAATGTAAATTATGAAAATTATCAAAATCTTTCCTTGCCTTCCGAATTATAGGGTCAATATTTATTGCGACTAGTGAATTCAGATCAGTGGTTATAGAAATACCCAGGTAAACCGCTGAATCTGTTACCCGTGGATCAGAAAAGCTAATTCCCCGGTTAATAACTATCTGGGTCTTCTGTTTATTCAGGGCATATCCAGAGATCCTGCCAAATATTAAAGCAATCTTCTCAACTGCCGCTATTGCTGCCAATGGATCGGGGGTAACTAAAGCCACATCATCAGCATAAGCAAGGACTTTTGTTGGAATATCATGATAAATCATTGGCTTGATTTCCTGGCAACCTTCTAAAAGCCGGATTAAGGGATCTATATATATAGCGAATAAAAGGGGTGAGCATGGGCAACCCTGCCGGGTGCCCGTTTAATCTCAAAGGATGTTGTGTATTTCCCGTTAATTCTTAATCGAGCTGTTGGTGCATTATACATAGCACGAATAGCTGTAATAAACCCTGCCCAACTCCAAACCATTTCATTGCTTCCCATAAAAAGTCCCAGGAGACCCTATCAAAGGCCTTTTCTGCATCCAGGAGCAGCAAAGCCATAGGGTCCCCTGAGACTTCTGCCGCATCGAACAACATTATTACACGTCGAGTATGCTGGGTAGTGCCCCTCCCGGGTATAAACCTGTGCTGGCATGGGTGGATGGTTTTAGCTATAATTGTGTTTAATCTGGTCGCTAAGGCTTTTGAAAAGATCTTTGAGTCACTATTTATAAGTGTAATGGGCCTATACGACCCAGGCTCCTGGGGTGACTTGCCTTTTTTTAAAAATATTATGATGTCAGCGCCTGCCCAAGATGCAGGAACTGAGCTCCCTGATTGTGCGCAATGTATTGTTTCAACAAAGACAGGTCCAATTTCATCCACAAAGATCTTATAAAATTCCAATGGGATCTGATCAGGTCCCGTGGCCTTACCCGAAGGAAGATTTCTCAGCGCATCATAAATCTCATCCTGCGTCAAGGTTACCTCTAGCTTTTCTCTATCTGCAGATTCGATACTCTGCAGGGGTATACTATTGAGGAGATCCTGAGCTAAATTTTGCAAATCCTGAGATTCCTCCCCATATAGTCGTTGATAAAATAACTGAAACACTACCTGAATCCCACGTGGGTCAGTAACTAAATTTCCACACTCATCTTTGATCTCATTAATCTCACTGGCAGCACATCTTTGTCGGAGTCTTACTGCTCAAAGTATGACCTACCCGCTCGCTAAATTCATAGCATTGCTCTTTTTCGTTAAAAAAGCGTGCTGAGGCCTTTGCAGCAGCCCTTTCACCTATTCCTGCTTTTGCCCAAGCAAGCCGATGCAAAATATCAATAGTGACTGAGCCGGCTTTAACCGCAGAGGCTAGCTCCTCTTCAATTCTGGCTAGATTTTTGTGAAGTGTTTCTTCATGTTGCGCCTCTCTCTTTTGCCGGGAGAAGCTAAAACTGAGAGTCTCACCTCTAACCCGTGATTTAAAAGCATCCCAAACAGCTCCTGTACTAGCACTATGCCTGTTTATATCAAAGAAGGCCGTGATCCACCCCTTCATATAAGAGACATACTCAGAATCTGTTAAAAGCCCTCTTTCAAAGGTCCATGTCCGCTCAGCCCGTTCTCCTTTAGTAAAGGTCAGATTGAGAACAAGAGGATTATGATCTGACAATATCCTAGGGAGTTTCTCAATTGTAACCCGGTACACTAATGAGTGTGACACAAAGAAATAGTCGAGTCGGAAGATCGCATTGTGTGGGGCAGAAAAAGGTGCTACCATCATCATTGATTTTTAAATGATTCCATACATCTATAAGTCCGTGATTTTTGACAGATTAGTGAGTGCCTTAAAAACCTTTCTTTTACGTCCTACGTATTTGTTGCCGGTATTACCCCAAAGTCCTCCTAGCCCATTTATATTAAAGTCGCCGCATACTATGAGTGGAGTAGGCCATTAGGCAAATTCGCTATCCAAAAACTCTAATACCTCAGGATCATGAGCTGTTGAGTCATACAGCGAGCACACAGTGAGTAATTCCCCAGCAAACCCACATTCTGCTAAAACCCATCGTCCCCACCTATCTGACAATGTCCTTTTAACTATTAAGGGGCCGATTCCGATCTCGGCCGGTAGGGCTCCGAATCGGATTCGGCTTTACCGGATCCGATTCGGAGCCCTATTTCCCGACCGAATCGTACGTGCGTCCGGGCGAGCTAGTACGATGCGTGCGCTCGCGAAATCTCCGACCGACTCGTACGCAGGACCCGACCGCTCCGACCGACTCGCACGGGGACAACTCGCACCGCGCTATGGAGACGTTCCCCGGCCGGGTAAGTACGATGCGCATCGCGACCGCTCCGACCGACTTGCGCAGTCCGGCTCCAAGGAGCTGTCGGAGCCGCACTTTGGGGGTCCGTGTCGGACCCCCCTGGAAGCGTAGGCACGTGAGTCGCACACAGGGGGACCCATGGGTCCCCCTCACACGTGCATGTACGGCGCGACCCGCATCGACGCGAACATGCTGTAGGGGCGCCCTTGTTCGCGTCGTGCCCATTGAGTCAATGGGAGCCCGTGTACGCGTCGTACGACGGGCTCCCATTGACTTCAATGGGAGTCCGACTGAATCGAGTCCGATAGCATACGTGCGCATCGTACTCGTTCGGTCGGACTGCTAGAGTCCGATTCGGTCAGAAATCTCTCCGGGACCGGCTCGGTCGGAGAGATTTCCGGCCCGAATCGGAATTGGCCCCTAAGTCTTTCCTACGAGTGAGGATAGCTACCCCTCTGGTTTTAGTGCCTTGCTTTGTAGACACCAACAATCTAAAGCCTAATTGTTCTAAAATCCCTGCTCTAGTGTGCTCTATGTGAGTCTCCTGTACGCATAATATGTCAGCACGTAGAGCTTTCAATATTATTGCAGACCTTTGTCGCTTAGCTTGATCATTGAACCCACAGATATTAATAGATACGATCTTAAGATTCACGAAAGCCATAAAATAATTTTAAGTGATTGCCCTCCTACGTTGAATTTCATACTTATTTTACGCACCTTTCTCCGAGCTAGGCTCACCTCCATACCTTCTTCTTTACAAAAAGACCAACTTCTGGATTTCCTACAACTTTTACCTGAAGATTTCCTCATACGTAGTGCTGTGCTATGCTGTGAAAAACCCCTACCCCCCCAAACCCAACCACCCCCCCACCCCCACCCACCCCCCAACAACCCATACAGGCAAATAGGTCAGACATGACCTATGTGTGGCAACCAATCTCACATCTCGAGTTGCCGCACCTTCTTCTCCCCTCAAACCTCAAAACAAACCACCACCTCCCATCCCCACCCCCCCACTCAACTTGGTAAAAACAACACTGATACATAGAGAAGAAATGGACACAATCCTTAATCCATAATCCTATTAGACAATCATCAAGCCCGATATATCTTAGCGGGCATCCGCCCTTCCTTTGGCCTCCTTAAGCTCCGTAAGGAATTCTTGTGCCATCACTTCAGAGGGAAACATTCAAACCCGCCCATTAGTTATAACTTTAAGACGAACAGGAAATAACAGGTACGCTTCACAGCCCACCCCCTGAAATGCTGTTATCAGTTGCCGAAGTCTCCATCTACGCTCCACTGTAGCGTGACAGAAATCGGGGCGTGTGAAGAAAGTGTGCCCATCAAAAGTCCTCTTGGCGTCAGGCCTGGCTTTGTCTATAATGGCTTGTCTCAGAAGAAAGTTCCCAAAATAAATCAGGATTGCTCTCGGGTACGTGTCCGGTCTAGATGGAACATTCCTCCTCTGCACCATTGGAAAACGATGGGCCCGCTGGACCTCCATATCCCAATTCCATTGGGCAAGGTCCGGAAAGGCCCCCTTTAGCAAGGACACCACAAAAGACACTATATTGGCCCCTTCCGCATTTTCGGCAACCCCCAATAAGCGAACATTGTTCCTCCGTTGGCGGTTCTCGAAATCTTCGAGTTTCCAACAGACATCCAATGCTTGCTTTTCTTGCTGCACCTTAAATTCCTGTAGCTTATTGACTTCCTCTTCCAGAGCCACAGTTCTGTCCTCCACATGTGTGACCCACTCAGCCATTTCTGTCCAGAGTTTATTTGCTTTGCGGATAGAAGCTTGCAGTTTTTTAGTAGCTTGTAGCGATTTTCTACTTTCCATTCTGGCCTCTCCCTGCATTTGTTTTAAAGTAGAATATACTAAGTCCAATGTAGGTGGGGCAGGAGGTCCAGAAGATACAGCCGAGCCATCTAGTTCTGTTTGCCCATTATTCTCAAAAACCATGCTGGTAGCTGAGTAATCCCATTCCAATTTTCTTGCCATAGCCGTGTCGGTCTGAGCCAGACTACCGCTGGATCTATTCCTTCGCTTTTGGAGTGCAGCTTTGCAGCGGGGGCCTTTTTGCACGGTAGAAGACTCTTCAGAATCAGTTTCTTCCGTGGTGTTAAATTCGGTAAGGGCAGGAGATTCAGAGTCATCATTAAGAGAATAAAATTGGTCCCCCTCTGGAGATCCGTGCGTCGTCTCACGATGCCGTGGAGCTTGGTCTACCAGTGTAGTGGCGGAGACCCCCTCAGTTAAGACAGAGCTCGAGCAGGCATTATCGTCGCCATTTGTATTCTTAGCCTCTATCCGATTTCTTGCCACCAAAACCGGTAACCCTGTGGGTTCTGATGTATTGTCGTTTCTCTGCACAGGCTCAGCGCAATCACCCTGCTCAGCGCTGTCACCCCACTCATCACCCTGCACAACGCTGTCACCCTGCTCATCCAGTGCCACCATGTGAGAGGCTTCAGTAGTGGCATGCTCTGAAAGTTCAGCATTCTCTGCAATTTGATCAATGCGAGCCCTCTGAGATTCTTGTACATGCTGAAACTGAAGCTGGGTACAGTCCGCTAACAATCCCTGCACCGGTCCAGATTTTACCTGCAGTTCGCTCTCAGTGCTCAGCTGTGTGAGCTGTGTCGGATCCCCAGCTCCCGTTGCTCCCGCTGCTCCATCCGCTGATAGACTCGCAGATACCCCCTGGAGACCTGCAGCAGGTGGCAAAGACATCGAGAAAGCCTCTGCCACCGTTGTCTGCCTCATTGCTCCCTCTGCAGCCGCAGCCGCTGCCCGGAGCCGGGTCCCGCCTTCAGCGCCGATATCTCTCCCAGTAGCATCCATTCTCTTTGGCATCAGTACTCCTCCTCGGCGTGCATGGTCCCTCCACGCACGAGCCAGAGGCAGACTTAGATTTACTGAAACTGGGGGCACCAGCCCCCGCGGTATCCGCAGATGTGCTCAGGGCATCTTTACTCTTGCTAAAGACTTTAGCCGTTTTATCGGCTTTATCTATTTTGGGGCCATACTCTCTTCGAGGCACCAGCGGCTCCCTCGAAGCAAACCAGAACAACGCCGAAGGCTTGGCGACAGCAGGAACACAACTGTGGCAAAACACCTTGCTTTCAGCTGGACCCCGATGCCCAGCAGCCGCATGTCATCGTAGAGGTAAGTGCCCAGGCGAGGGGGGGGGATGTTCCCAGGTGGTTTTCAGATAGCTATCATAGCAAACTCATACGAGCCCGGAGGAGAGAAGCAGCAGCAACTCTCATTGAGGTCAGTCGGCAGCCATCTTGCCTCTCCAGTCATGACGTTTTTGACTGAAATCACATCTAGAATGACTGCACAGGTCTTACATAAGGTGTTCTGTGAAGAGGGTTATCCAGCATTATTGATCACTGACAATGGAACCCAGCTGACTTCAGCAGAAATTAAAGAGTTTTTGAGTTTGTGTGGTGTAAGGCATTCTTGCACTGCTTTGTACAATTCACAGGCTTATAAAATATAGAAAGGGCAAATTGCATGATTAAAGGAGCTTTGCAAATAGCGGTGGTTAACCACATGGATGGGGAGGACGTGGTTCATAATCTTGTTTGGGCCTATTGCATCACGGAGAATTCTTTGACAGGGAACGTCCCTTTTAGGTTGATGAGGGGGAAAAAAAACATTTCCAAACTCAATCCCTCATGGATGCAAAACTTGTTTGAAGTCAGAGGTGTTCAGACTTACAAGGTAAACACCACAGATGTATGCAATTTTAGGATTCAGTCAGGGGGTTTGGTAAAGATAAAATCAGGAGTACCACGAAGGGGTTGTCTAAATTTAGAGGACCTTTCGAAGTTAAAGAGGTACACGGGTGGCATGTAGTGCTAGACAATGGGGAGGGATGGAATTTGCAAAGAGTTGGGCAGTATGGTGGCTCAGAAGGCGGAAGAGTATGAATGAGAATGAAGGATGCAGTGGTTACATGTTGATGAGAGATGAGGAGGTAGTTAATGGGATACAAAGAGGGGTGGATCAACATGGTCAGAATGGATGATGAAAATGGAAATCGTAATTGTCCTAATGACATCAACAGCAAGGGTAGTAGGATGGTGAGCAGAATTTCTAGACTCAGGAGGCCACCAAGTTAACTTTAAAATTATGTAACATAAAGACTTTAGGTTACCCGTACGTACAGGTGATTTTTCTATGATTGCTGTTTACATGATTTTCAGTTTAACCTTATACGCACTATTATCCCTTATCCATACGGTGTGTGGTAGTGTTTAAACATGTGTAGTCTGAAGAATAATATGCATGTATTACAGTTATTTTCTGTTATCTTTCATGGTAATGATGCTCTCTCTTATTTGTGTAACAACGAGGGATGCTTTATAATCCAGTTCTTAGTTTATTTCAACTGTTCCTGTAAAGTATAAGAATGTTGGTAACCTCGAGATTCCTATTGGAATTGTGTTCTGTTGTTGGGTTCTGGTCACTGGCAGTTGCTGGCTGACTGGTGAAGGGAGCACTGCGCTGTGAGCTTGCTGAAGCAAATAAAGGCCTAAGCCTGTTAACCGGTATTGTACACATCTCTACAGTGTCCTTATTGTTTTTTTTTTTTTAAACTGGACAGTTCTACATAGCGGCGGACGGCACAGGTAAGCGCTGTGGGGCGGGGCAGGGCGCCGCAGGGGGGGGGAAGCTGACAGATGATGGAATATGTATTATTTATTTATTTAATTATACCTATTCCGTCTTCTGTCGACTCCCCCCTCCCACTCCTGCCTGCCCCCGCCCCGCCTCACCGTGCTTACCTGTGTCAGCCACCGCTGGTTCTACAAAAATAATGTTCAGTTCTAACCCTCATTTATAATAGACCATTAGATAGTAGCTCATGTTTGTCCAACAATATGTTATAGTTTAAAATATTTACTCTGCCTGATACTGGAATATTCCATAGACAGCAACGGGCATTCGTTGTAGGCAAATCCAATCCAAAGTTCATGAAACATTCAATGTTTTAAGTTTTCTTTTAAGTGTGAGCTTCTGCACATTTCGTTTTAATGCCTGGTTTGGCATCGCAGTTCATGTGGCTCAAGCTAGTGCAGAATTCACGTTTTGATGAGGTCAGTAAAATCCACTGAGAGAATAATTGCTTCCCCACAGGAAACTCATGCATCTCAAATGCTACGGCACCTCAACTTTAATCTGTAAAAGCTAGGGTTGATTTTCCGCCACTTTTTAAGAAAGAGGAATCCAATACACTTGCCATCTATGGCCCCAGGTATCTGTTTGATATTCAGAGTATCCTCTACAACATTTTGGTTGTTCCTCATCTTGCTATAAGTGAAGACGAGACAGTAATGTTACATTTCAAATTGATTTATTTTTTTCGAGCCCTGGTGGACAGAACATTGCCACATTGTGATTCTCCGTTTCCATTCTGATTGAGAAGCATTTCTGATTTGAACGTATGAGATTATTGTTTTTTTCTATTAGCATTTTGCCACGTCGAGAGGCAATTGCAACCAACTACTTTATAGCAGCAATATTGTTTTTTCAACTCATATACAAGGAACATAAACATATAATATAATATAATATAATATTACATAATATAATATATTATAATATAATATAATATAATATAATATAATATATCATTCTGAGACACCTAATATAGTTTGAGGTAATGCTGCATCCAATAAATACTGATACCGTACTGTGCGCTAATTGCCTGATGCAAAGAACTGCACATAGTATTAACATGCATGTTTTCCCTGTTCTGAGGTGCACACACTCAGACTGCATTTTTGCACAGCTGAAAATTGTATGAGCAAATTACTACAGTGTAATCATTGTAACACACCTCGAAATCCCAATTTGGGCACAAATGTAACTTTCTTCTTGAATTTGAGATATGTGTAACCATGATTTTTATACAATCATTTATTATATTATAATATGATATTTATTCAGTGTTTTTCAATTCAGTGTTTCTTTTTCTTTCACCTTGTATTTTTCTCCCATTGCATCTGTCGTAGTAAAATCATGCTTCACCATTTCCTTGGAATACTACTTTAAAATGCCAATTGACCACATATATGTAGAGCCTTTAACATATCATAATCCTAACTAATTTTAATCAATGACAAGTGGCACAGATCAGCGTATTTAAACTTGACAATGAAAATCTAAACACATTGGTCCATAATTGCAAAAGTCTGAAGTCTCATGCGAAAAAGTACAAATTGCTTAAGCATGGAAGGCAAAAAAAAAAAGCATATATTTAAGATATTCGTTTTCTTCAAAAATGTATATACTAGGTAGAATCTAGATGCATAACTGCAGGAATTCTGTCCCACTACAGAATTCCAGACATCATTTACAAAAGTGTCGAAAAATTGGCAGGGAATCCTTCAAGAAAGACAAGTCAGATTATTATCCAGGCCAGCAAGTGTTTAATTCCTTCGGAAGAACTTCTAACTTTCAAAATCTGAGACACACATCAAGTTCTTTCCATAGTCCAGGCAGGAGCAATCTATTCTTGTTTAATTTCAGCTAAATTGGAAGTACTAAGCTATTTTAATTTAGCTTTCATCAATAGACAGGAGGTTTAGGAAAGAGAGCTATTGAGACAAATGATGACAATCTTTAGTATGTTGACAAAGAGCTGCTGGGAATGTATTGAATCTAGTAAGAAACAGATGTATTAGTTGTGGGGGTGGAAGCCCACCTCAAATAATATTCACAATCCATGTCAAGGTGGACCCCTAAAGTTACTAAATGAACCTGTGCTTAACCCTCTGGTGGCCTGGCACACAGCAGTCAGGCTTAACCTAGAGGCAATGTATAAAGTGTTTATGTAGCACTCAAACAGTAATAAAGTGAAAACACAACACAGTAATAATCCAAAACCAATTAAAAAAATAGAGAATATTTAAGCAAATAAAATCACACCAAAACAATAATAACCCAATAAGTAGATCCGGAGAAGTGATTTTTATAAAAGTTTGAATTAAAAATAGTGTCAAAAAGCACAAAGCGCCAACTATGATTATCTGGTTGCACTAGACTGGGTCAAAGTCAGAAGTTAAGGCTGACCCCAATGGATTGCCAGTTGTATACAGGGACCAGGTTCATCCTAGTGGACATTTTACAGTCTGATCTAGAAACTTTTATGGAGGAAAGTGGTTGTTGACGATTCGTCTGCAGGGCTAGCTGTAAGCTGAATCTGAAACAGAGCTAGCCGACAGTGGGCTGCTGAAGTGTGGGGTCCTGTTGTAGTCATCGATGAAGTCAGGAAAGTGGAGGAAGGTCTTAATGGCTATTAACCCTGGGCGTAGTTCGCGTAGTAGCGCTACGCGTAGCAACGCGAAGTGTACTTCGCACTACGCGAGCTACGCGTAGCACTACGCGAACTGCATAGTGCGGTAGGAAATGCTGTTCGCAATGATTGCACAGTGCCGGATGCTTGTCCGCACTGTGCAATCATTGCAAACGGCATCTTGCACAGTGCAAGCGGTCGTTTTCTGCCGCTCGAGTAGATTTGTACTCGAGCGGCAGTTTTCTCAACGCGGACTGGTAGTTTCTCATCGTGAGCGGTCGCGAGCATACGCGACCACTCGCAATGAGAAACCTGACCTCCCCGCGTTGAGAATCTCGCCGGGAGGTTTATTTTCCACGCTCGCGATCGGCAACTTGATGTTGCTGATCGCGAACGAGGAAAAAGTCTCGCCGGGATGTCATTTTGCTCGCTCTCGGTCGCCAACTTGACGTTGAGGACCGCGAGCAAGCAAAAAATGCCCGCTACGCTACGCGTTTTTGCACTGTGCTACGTGCAATTCGCGTAGCGCGTAGTTGCGCAAACTATGCAAACTACGCGAGCGTAGCGTAGTTTTCCGCCCAGGCCTAATGGCTATCAGCTTTGGTTCAGCATCATTTTTGTTGATGCACTCTATGTTAGGACTAAGAAACTATTTGGCAACGCCAATCTCCTTAAGGGGTGCAAACAAGCAAGCTAAAGCTGACCAATAATTCCATGTTGAGGGCTGCAACTTCAATGGCATTCCAGTCTCCGAAAGTTCTCCAGGCAAAATGTTTCTGAATCCCATTTCTTGCAGTTTGGTGACAGGAGGAGTACATTCTAACACCAGCCAAGGGTCCATGACCTGGATGGCACCACTTTGTTGTTAGGACTCACTCCAACAGAGACCAGCAGCAGGGTCATTGGCATGTCCTGTTGGAACTGGTCAGCTGGGCATTTATGGATAGAGAGGCCTATGGAAACTTGTTGTGTCCCTATATTTCAAACAGGAGGTCATCCAACTGACCCTTGGAGTCACTTCTGGGTTCAAGGAAAGCAGGTCCTGTCTTCCTTCAGGTTCTTCAGACAGCAGGGTAGTCCTTCTCCCAATTCCTCACAGGTGAAGGAGTGTTTTGAGGGATAGTCTGTAGGGTCCACTTTTATGCCAAATGCCAGGCTATGGGTGGAGGGTAAGCTTTGTCCGCCCCTACCAAATCTGGTCAATTCCTCCTCTTCCACCCAGTTTGGTGCCAGACTGACTAGAGAGTCAAAAGGGAGGCAGGCCTAGATGTGAGCTTCATCTGGTAGGCAACCTTTGAAGCTCAGGAAGGTCCTGAGCAGAGGCCCCACCTCTTCAGATCCAGAACCCTTTGTCCATTGGCTAGGAGCAATAAACATCTTCCCACAGGGGAGCCATCATGGGTCAGGTGACAGCTGGACATTAATAGGAAAGCCTTTTGGTTTCAAGAAGGAAAATGACAACTTTCTAAAAGTGTAATTTCCAAAATAGTAACTTAAAATCTGACTTGACCATTAAGTTGGATTTTAAATTAATATTAAAATGAATTCTTGATTTTAATAGCTATTCCCAAGCTGAATTTAGCACTAATTAAAGGTAATAGTGTAACCCAGTGAACCAATGGGGGAGCCAGCTTTGCCAGAGTAAAAACGTCTTTGGAAGTTTTTCACAGCCAGCACATGTGAAATCTTAAAAATACATGCCCTACCTTTTAAATTCCATGCATCCTGCCTGTAGCTATTTAGTGCCTACCTTAGGGATAAATTATAAATATTAGAAAGGAAGATTTTGGTCTGTCAAAATGTTTATTTTGCCAGGTTGGAAAGGCAGTTTAGAATTGCATACACAGCCTGTAGGGGCAGGCCTTGAGGCGTATTTTACAGTGCTACTTTAGCGGGCGGCATGATGAGTGCTGCAGTCTACTAGTAGCATTTAATTTACATGCCATGAGTACATGTGGTACCATTTATCAGGGGCTTAGAAGTAAATTAAACGTGTCAGTCAGGGGAATGCTAATTCTAACATGTGTAGAGAGGAGATCACAAGCAGTTTACCACTGGTTAGAAGGAGTAAAGTGCTCCGAGTCCTATGGCAAGCAAAATCAGTTTCACCAAAAAATGGCAAAAATCTGGGGGAATACTACCGAAAGATGGTCATTTTCAACATTTCATTTTACCCGTAACCTTGGACTTGGTTTAGGGACTATGAGATAGGCTTCCACGCTCGTACTGAAACAGAAAATTAGTTTGGGAACCATAATGAAATAAATGACCCACATTAGCTAAAAATGTGGTCTGCATATGCAAATTTGGGCAGTTTCGAAGTTATAAACGCAAGCTGTATAGTTGTTTTGTAAAGTTCGGAAGAATGAATGCATTTGTGCTTTTTGCAATCAGTGTTTGAGATAACAACAAGCAAATCAACAGCATAAAGTGGCCTTCCAGACCATATAACAGGTCCACAAACAGCGAAAAAACACAGCCACACACTGACCTTGTCAGACCAGCCCTTCTGGCACTGCCAGGATGCAGAGTTAGCCAGTCCAACACTGGTGGCCTCCCATCATCAATTGTCCTCTCTCATGTCATTCCAACTCATCCTGAGATATATGCTGAACAGTACATTCTTGCAACTTTCTCCTTTGAGAGGACATCTGACTTTGCATTTCAAAGACATGCAGGCCCAGATGCTTCTGGCAGTGGCTATGCTGTCTCAACAAACACTTGAGCACCACATCTTTATGCCTTAATCAGTGCAGCTTAGGCAATGAATGCTACTGCAGTTTTTACATGTCCACTATGTGTTTAACCCCTTCCATGTGGCGCGAATTTTCGCGCTGTGCGGGGGTTTTTATTAGTGGGCGGGGATTCGACGGCTCCCAGCCGTCGTGCGCACACGCCCACCGTGACGCATGACGGCCCGGAGCCGTCATGAGCATACAAGGGGTTAATCCAAAGAAGCTCTGTATCACAATTTCCACCACTGACACACATACAATGTACACACCATCTGTAATAAAAGGGGTCACAACTACAAGAAGAGGCTGCCATGGTGACATTTCTTTGTGAGTAGCAGCTGAAATACAAATGCATTCATATGCCACTAGAGCATAACCTCTCTCTCTTAGAGGTGCTGGCATGTAGCCTTTAAATTGGAAAGGCAATAGACATTAAAATGCACGTCCAATCTGACTTCCAAATTAACATTATGACTAAAATGAACTCTAAAAGACGCTCTCTAGGAAAGAGGGAAGACATGCCTCTTCTAACTTCAAACATAGATCTCCAACATGTCTACATTTCTAGCAGAAAATGTTCCCTCAAATAAATGTGTTTGATTACTTATTCATTTTATTTTAGTGTTTTTTTCATAGCACTCACGCCATAAAAGGGAGCGATATAGTGCTTATGAAACAGGAGCAGGCGCTAAGAGTTGCAGCTCAGTAGAGTTGATTATGCAAGGTGCGAATGCTGTTATGTTATGTTAAAAATATTTATTAAGCGCGCGTACACCAAGCGGTTTAATGGCGCTGTAAGCAAAGAGGAGGCGGCTTCGACGGGACAGAAGGCTTACTCATATGCCTGATAAAATAGCCAAGTCTTGAGCTGTTTCCTGAACTGTGCATAGAGAGTCATAGACCTTAGTTCCGCAGGGCGCGAATCCCAGAATTGCGGAGCCAGGACCGCAAATCTGAGGCCCCCATGTTTTTTACGGTTTAATGAGAGAGTGGTTAACAAGTTCAGGTTGGAAGACCGTAATTCCCGAGAAGGGATATAGCGCTCGATCCTTGAGGAGATGAAAGCTGGGCCATTCCCGGCGAGTGCTTTAAAGATGGTACATCCCAGTTTAAAGGCACAGCGTTTTGCCACCGGAAGCCAGTGTAGACTCTTCATCAACGGTCTAGCATGGTGGTGTCTGGGTTGGCGATAGATTAGCCTAGCCGCTTGATTTTGCACCAGCTGCAAACGATGTAATTGATATGCTGGGATACCCTAATATAATGAGTTAGAATAATCAATGCGGGAGATTACCAAGGCAAGGATAGCCAGGGTCAAGGCCTCAGTGGTCAAAAATCTATTGATCTTCCGGATTCTGCGCAGATGGAAAAAGCAAGCAGAGACCACTGAGCCAATCTGGGCTTTCATGGACAGATCATTGCTGATCACAATCCCCAAGCTCTTAACGGAGCTGACTGGGCTTGGGTGGCTACCCAGCAGCAGTGGTCAGAAATTATGATTCCATGGATTCGCAGTTCCTCCTGTTAAAATCAACTCTGTTTTATCGGGGTTCAGTTTCAGTTGGTTGTCATTCATCCATTCACTGATGAAGCACATTGTGGACTGGAAATTGGACACTAAAGAGATGGAGGAATTGATATCAAACACCAACTGAAGGTCATCAGCGTAGTTAAAAGTATCAACCATTCTTTCACGCAGAGACTGAACCAAAGGTAATAAGTATAGGTTAAAAAGAAGGGGCGATAGGGAAGAACCCTGAGGAACCCCGCAGGTCAGTTTAATTTTTTTGGAGGAGAAATTGACAAGGCAAACTGCTTGGAATCGATTGCTAAGAAAAGAAGAAATCCACTTCAACGCCAAACCCTGCATCCCGGCACTGCTGACACAGTCGAACAAGAGACCATGATCGACCGTGTCAAAAGCAGCTGACAGATCCAGGAGTACCAGAGCTTGGGTGAGGCCTTTGTCGGCCCCCCTTCTGAGTTCATCCATAACTGCAAGGATGACTGACTCCGTTGAGTGTGCAGATCTAAATCCTGCCTGGTGGGAGTCAAGGAAGTGGGAGTGTTCAATGAATGAACTGAGACAGCTGGCCACGTGGGCTTCTAAAATTTTGCCTAAGTAAGGCAATAGGGAAATGGGACGGTAATTGCTAAGAACCGGGCTTCTTCAGAATCGGCACAATTTCGGCGCTTTTAAAGGTGTCTGGGACAATGCCTAATTTAAGAGAGTTGTTCAGGAATGAGAGGGGTGGATCTGGGCAATTGAGGAAAGCTTCCCGCAAAATATGAGGAGGACAGCAGTCAGTAGGGGAACCAGATCCAACTTTTTTAAGCAGTGCACAGAATTCTTCCCTTGAGATTAAAGGAATTTGGTCAAGTAGGAGCGGGTTTTTGCATATGATAGGAGAGGTCATGGAAGGGATGGGGATAGGGATGCTAGCCTTGATTGTGGCAATCTTCTCAATAAATTAAGAGTTGAGAGAGTCACATAAGGATTGTGAGGGAACAGGTTTCACCATAACTCTGTCAGGTTGAGCGAGCTCATTGACTATAGAGAACATATCCTTGGCCTTGTTCGCCGAATTTACAATTTTTGCGGAGAAGTAAGCTGCCTTGGTCTGGAGGATGGGATTTTTATATTCTTTGAGCTGAGTTATATAAAAGACCTTTTTATCTAAAGAATAATCGCGTCTCCAACTACGTTCCGCTTGCCTTAAGGCTAGTTTCTTTGATTTTAGGTCGTCAGAAAACCAGCGTTGGGCGTCATGAAATCGCTTCATCTTGATTTCCTTAAAAGGGGCAATGCTATCACTGGCAGCTTCAAGCCAATTCTTGATGCTTATTGCCTGATTGCAGAGGGACTCCTGTTCAGTAGGCGCAGTGGCAGTTAATAATGAACAGAATTCGCCAATGCTGGCGGAATAAGTGGGCCGTCATATGTTTGAGAAAGAAAGAATGTTGGTGTTCTCATGGAGGTTTTGTGGAAGAGAATTTCAAAGACAATAGCCTTGATGACTTGGCTCCCAAAGTCTCCATACATATTGTTAAAATGAAAACAAAAAATCTCTAAACACAATAATCATGCGTTCTGGTGCATCTCCGGTCTAAAAAAAGACATACGGGCGGCGCAAGGGGCTTTTAAATAAGCCCCTGCATGCCACAAATTTCTAATAAGCCGAATAGTGTTCACACAGGTCTCTTAGTCTTAAATTGTAGAACATCCCACCTGCTGGCCATTTCCAATGCTAAACTGAACCTAAATTAAATCTAAACTCCCCTTTAACCCCCCCCTTAGCCCCCCTTAACCTCAAGTGTTCATTTTCTCCTGCTGTTCTCATTATTTTTCAAGTCGTTCCATTCAAGACAATGCTGATTTGATTAAACTGTCCTCATTGAAGCATACCTGAGATGTGGATAAATTGTCCACTTCAGGCCCCAAGGCGTTATGCGTGGTACTGTTTAAGAGCTATGATTTCTAAAAAAAACAAAGGCATAAGCTAGGTTCTTAACTATATAATTATAATGTCTTTCAAAAATCACCACAAGCAAATGCTCATTAAGATTGTATTTACCCATTCAGCAGTAAAGAAAATACGGAGCTGTCGATTTTTGTTTCAGCCTACACAGCACCATGAAATAGGCATTGAATTGAACTGCACTTCGAAAGGAAAATGTTCAACATTACAATTACCCCATTACACAGCTTGGTATTGAGCATTCAGTGATTGTAAATAGAAAAGTTGCTGAAAAACTGAGACTTAATTATCTGTCAACAGGCTGACAAGAATACGCTTGTGTGGGTTGCTGGAATGAAAGGTTCACGTTCATTTTTCTGGCTCAGAAAATATCAGTTGGCCAAGAATAGACATACAGAGAACAGTCTTTACATTTCTCTGTGCAGAAAATTGATTCAATGCAAGGTATAGGTGAAAATATAGACAAAATCAGTGATAAACTGCATGTGATTTTCCTATTAAGGTCATAGTTGGGAGAGGACTTTCTTGTGTGTTTTGTTTGAACTCGTTTAACATATACATATTGGCTGCTTATTAATCTTTAGCATTACTCACCTCATTCCTGTCTCTCTACCCCCTACCCCATTGCACAAGGCTGCGTTGCATTTAGCTAGGTTTTCAATTAATAAATCCTACGTGCACATATTAAGGACATCAAGACATGGAGGGCCAGATGTATGACAGATTTGCGAGTCGCAAATCGGCCTCAAACGGCTTTGCAAAGGAAAAATGGGCCGTACGGCATGTACGAAGCCCATTCTCTAACTACTAATACAATTGCAACTAAGGGCCAGATGTATCAAAAAAGCAGTTTGCGATTCCCAAATAGCAATTTTTACCGAATCACTATTTGGGATTTGCAAAATGTTATGTATGTAGGAACCGGTAAAATGTTTGCGATTCATTAATATTACCTAATAGCGGTTCGCTAAATAGCAAATAGCTATTAGGTAATATGACTCCATTCATTCCTATGGGCCTACAGGCCAGTAGGTACGAATGGTTTTGTATTAGCTAATTTGCAATTACCTAATAGGTCATCGCAAATAAGCAAATGCAAAGCCAAGGGTGCCCAGGGGGCCTAAGGGCCCCCTGAAGCACCCCAAAAAAAGAAACTGTGCACATGTAAAGCACACACATGCCCTAGGGGCATGTGTGTGCTGCATGGCACTTTGAAAAATGCATTTTGTGCATTTTTCAAAGTTTGCACATGGTTACCGTCAACTTGAAGTTGATGGTAATTAACGTTTCCTAAATGCACAGTTCGCATTTAGGAAAGGATTCTTACATGTGTATTAGGGATTCGCAAATTGCGATTCCCTATTTGCATTCACAATTTAGGTAATCGCAAAATAATAAGATTACCTAAATTGCGAATCCAAAAGCCTTTCATACATGAAAAAGGCCATTTTGCATTGGCAAACAGATTAATTTTGCGATCCGCACCATTTGCTTTCATACATCTGGCCCTAAATAATGAATCGCTATTTTTGCGACCACCCATTTAGTGAATTGGTATTTGTAAATCACTAACACCGATTCGCAAAATGCATGTATAAGGTAGTCACGAATAGCGAATATTCTCTAAATCAGCCGTTTGCACATGCAATTTACCACCAATTCAAACCAGGTGGTAAATTGGTGTAAACTATAAAAACTGGACCAGAATGCATTGGGCCTTTCCATAATGGCTGCTATGTAGCGAAGAGGAGGCGCATTCTGGCCATGAAGTAGAGAAGGAGTAGGAGACAGGAAAGGATTTTTTGCACCAGGCTGACCCTGTTCAATAAGACAGAGGAGGAAATATGCAACCAATACAAGCTAAGCAGCACAGTTATCCTGGACATTATTGAGTTGTTAAGGCTCTATTTTTGAAAGCAGTACGCAGCACAGCTATTCAATCCCCGCCAATGTGCAGGTGTAGTGCTCATTAAACCTATTAGCCAGTGGAAGTTATTAGGATGTTCTAGGTCTTGCAGGAGGGGTGTCCCAAAGTGCACTTTCGCTTTTCTTAAGGTGATTCCTAAATGCCATCTACATCCACCGCTACATATACCTTCCCAGGAAAGCACAGGAAATACTAAGCACAAGATGGATTTTTACAGAATAGCCAATTCCCCCATGTCATAGGGTGTATATATGGGACACATGTAACCATCTGCCCACCATCCCATAATGAATATCTATTTAGAAACCGCAAAAATACACATTCCCTCAACATACAGGGTGTGTGCAATGCCCAAAACTTAATCACAGATATTGTGCAAAAATGTAGTGGAAGCACCCATGATTCCTACATGTTTAGGCACAGCAACATTTACAGACAACTTGAAACTGGTGAGTTTGATGATGGATCTATATGTAGGTATTGAAAATACATGTACAATCATAAATATAGTTGCGCAAGACACACAATACGTTTGTTGGCTTACACAATTTCACATCTTTCAAGCCCATGGAACATCACACCCTACCTCTCGGCATCCAGCCTGAATGAAAGGAGGTACAACACAGCTCATCGGCGCACCAGAACAGTGATAGAGCACACATTTGGCCTGCTGAAATCCAGGGTTCGCTGCCTGCACAAAAGTGGTGGTGCCCTGCAATATGCACCAGAGATTGCCTGTAAGATGGTAGCAACCATTGCCATCCTACACAACATTGCCTGCAGCAGAGGCCTACAAACTGCCGAGTCTGATTCGAAGTCAGAGGATGAACAACTTGTCCCACCGATGCAACTGCCAACAGAGAATAGAGTAGCAGAGGGGAGGCGCCGCAGGGACCCCATTGGGACACATTACTTTGCAAGGTCAGTCATGGTCATATTAACATTATGAATGAAACTGCAAATTGTTGGAATGATGCATGTGAACAAAATTTTACTGTAAGGTCTCAGAAACTCTCTGTAATTTAACAATTTAGCACATTAATGTTTGCAATATCCCAGAACATGTTGGTTGGTTACATCACCATCTTGACATGAATCAAAAACGTGACCCTCCAGGATCAATAATCCTCAGTTTTCTACTCGGGGTATGTCCACTATGGGTCGCTGCATCATGTGCAGGTGCGGGAGGACAGGTAGAACTGCATCGCAGAACTTGGACTTTAGTGGTAGAGAGGCTGCTGACACTTGGCCTAACTTCACTATCAGGCAACCATTTAACACCCTCACCAACAATTTGCACACTCTGTATGGCCTCCACAGCAGTGTTGATGTGGCCAAGGGCCTTTGCCAAATCCCCACTGACCTGTTCCATTTTGGCCTGTAGTCTCACAGTGCATTTGGATAAGGCTGAGTTCACATGTGCAAGATGTCCAATGGAGCTTTTTAAGGCAGCCATGCGCACATCACTGCTCTTCTCTCTCCGCCTCCTGTTCTCTGCCAAATGCGTGCATAATTTTTCAATTACATCAGTCAGTCTGTCTATTGATTGGCCACTGTATTGAATCCCAGGGATATAGCATGCTGAATGTTATGTAATTTATGGTTCACCCCTCTTATTTCTTTGTGCTGCAGGCTCTGAATATGCAGCATGGATGCCTCAAGATCACCAAACACTAATTCCTGTCCTGCACTGAGGTCTGTCACTGCACCTACGAGCACGCGCTGCAGTATGCTGTTGTTGGGGGCTGACAACTCATGGCTGGGTGGTGTTGGTCAGCTGGACGGGCCACTCTTCATCACATGACGGTGGCTGTGGCGAAATTGCCGCACCGCTGGAGTGGGCATGAGGTGTTGTGAGTATACTATCCCCATATACTGCTCCTTCCTTATCCATTGGGACCTGTTCATCTACTTCACCAGTTGGAGAATCCATTTCCTCATCACGTGCATCTATTAGAGGAAAGAACACACTATTCATTTTGTTGTTTGTGGATGCCATTAGGTTGTACTCACTATTTTGAATAAATGTCTGACACTGAGTGTACCTTGACATTTTTACACTGCAAGTCCCATGATGCACCTCAAGGGCTTCTGTTGCTGTGTAAAGTTGCAATGCTTTTCTGCCTTTCTCAGTACTGGGTTTATCTGCATCTACCAAACATTGACACAGGGGTACACTTACCTTGCGATGATGCAGCTGCTAACGTGTCAGGACTGCCAAAACCCATGACTGCCTCTCACTCCAGGGTTGTTTCCACCACTGCCTCCAGTGTCATGGAGGGGGTATGGTTGATGGACCTCACTCAGGCGGTTGGCAACATGTTCTTTGGTGCTTATTTCTTAAACCGAGCACTGGGCAGCACCAGCAGCATTAATTTTCAGCTGCATGTCCTTCCAGATCTAGCGTTTCTGCGTTTCAGGCACGGTCAAGGATGCACGTTCATTCAGCTGCTCATGGTAGTTGCAGCACTCCTCTGTCAGTATCTCTAGTTCTTTTTCAGAGAACTTCAGTTTGCGCTTCCTTGCGGGTTTTTACCTCTGTGGCTAGTGGCTGGACATTCCTGTGCAATACTCCAATGCTCTCCTCTGCTCACTAGTGTTGTGAAGCACTTCTGTCCTCCACACTGTGGCTGCTATCCAGGCTTCTTCTGGCCAGCACGTCTTGTAGTTATGGTCCTTGCTATGATCCAGGAAGCATTTTTTAATTTTTTTTATTCAGGAAATTACATTTTACATGCTTTGTCATACCATCAGTCTCATGTACTTTTTTCTTGTTTTTGTCTACAAATGAATGCTATCCAAATCCCTCATGACCTTTTCCCTGTGGCAAATGTAAAGCCTGCGCTAATAGCAAAAAAGTTTAAACATGGGCAGCAGCGGTCCGTACAGGTAAGCACGGTGGGGCGGTGGGGCGGGGTAGTGCGGGGGGTATTTCGACAGATGACGGAATAGGATGATGTATTTTTCCCTATTCTGTCGTCTGTTGGCTTTCCCCCCTCCCGCCCCGCTCCACCCCTGGACCACTGTGCTTACCTGCACGGACTGCTGCTGGTTTCGGGTTGAATGTTTGTTAATTTGTTCTGTTACACTTTTTAATTTCATTGGCCGAGGAAAACTGTTATTTGTTGGGACAATGATAATCTGATCCACTTCAAATTCATATTCATGAAGACATTGATTGCCAGGTTCAGTGGGATAAGATTTGTCTTCCTAAGGGGCATCTTTAACCCTTCCCCTGAGGGTTTTTATGTGATGAGGAGTTCCCACTCTGTTGTCTGTGCATTTTGCATTTTTATCCCCTCTAAATATAATCTGCGATGACTGGGAGTGCTTTCTTTATTTTTTTCAGTTATAGTTTTTAAGTAACAAGAGATTATTTGTCATTTGTCAGTTGCAGGTCTTGGGTTCTTGTGTTTTTGACCTTTCCCCTTGGGGCTCATTTTTGAATTATCCAAATTACACTAAGACTCGATTATGTACTTTGTTTTGGTGAGCATTGCTTGGATTTGTCACAAGCTACTTCACTAAATAGTTGGTTGTCTTCTTTTGTTTATTTAATTTTTGAGTCTTTTCCGTTTCTTTTTGGAAAGAACAACCTCATCGTTGCAAGATTTTCCAGGACTTCTGTCTGAGGCATTTTCGTTCAAAATAATACTTTATTGTTCCTGTGCGATGCCTACTGGCTTAGGCTGAGATTAATCCTTCATAGTTCCGGAAATACTGGTCTGCTGCTCAATTTCTATTTTATCTCTGCATATTCTACATATGACTTCGCAGTTGCTTGTCATGTTAATGTAGTGTTTGATCTCACCCACCTTTGGTTTAGTTGTTTTACTTGTTTTACCAACAGATGAATTTAGAGGCTTCTCGTTCATATCTGTAGTTTCCTTGGTGAAACGATTAAAATTTGTGCCTAAGTTTTCATTTGAGTCATTTTCAGGTCATCAGTCAGTGTTTGCAGCAGATGCATAAGAGACTATAATGTATCACGGAGAGCATAAACAGTCTGTATACAGTGGCTGAGGATTAGAAGCTACATGGCTGATTGAGCTTGACATAGACGGAACCTTGTTTTCTAATTACTGATGCCATTGCTTGCAACAGATCGACTTGAACTTCCATTTCACTGGAGTGTTGGGTTGAGACTTCTATAATCAGCTCAACTGCTTTGGCTGGTTTCTGCCACTTCATGAACTGACACTGAGGATCAGATGTGGCTGACGAATGGCTGAATTTCACAGGATTTTGTTCGAGAATGGATCTCTCAATAGAGTTTTAAAGATTGGGGAGATTTGGAGAAAGATCAAATGAGGAGTGTGAATTTCTTTTTTGTGACAGCTGGATGAAACTTTGATTTAAGGGGGACACTCTTTCCTAAGGAGTGTCTTCTGCTTCCAGGTTTGTCCCAATAATGATCTGTCGAAGTTACTCAGTTTAGTCCCCGTAATACTGTTAGATATGAGTGTGTTGGCACGGCTTAGCTCCCCTGAATGATGTTGGAAAGTGATGCTTAGTGTTTTGCCCTCCCCCTATTATTTTCTATTGTGGTGCTTTGTCCAGTACTTGCATCTCCATGGGGGACAGCTTCTGATGCTTTTAATGCCTCTGATTCTGACTAACAGCATTGGCTCAATCGATATGACTTGGAGATTGGGCCTTGATTGGCCCGTGGTGATGCTTGCAGTAGCATTGAGTGCTGGATCTCTCCTCGCATACCTTGCGTTCCTTCTGCTCTGAATTTCATATTTGATTCAGAGTGACCATTTCCCCTTGTGGTGCGCTTTACTATTCTGTGATCTGGTGCTGCGCTTCATCTGTCTGCTCATATTGTATATGTTAAGGCTATAATGCCCCAGATACCGTAATGTGCCTTCCTCCCATGAGCAGTGAGATTAATGCATGAAACTGGGGGCAGGCAGTTGACTGGCAGCTTCTCTTCTGCTCTGTTGGAGACAGCCAGTGTGGGGACTGTTTCTATGGAAGTGTGAGGGTGCAGTCCGAAGCAGATAGCTGTGGTTCGTTATGATTAGTAGGCACCTAAGGCAACCCCGGTTAAGAAGTCAATGGTTGCCCATGATAGCTGCTCTCAATGGGCTACTCTGTGCACTGGCTAATTGTGAATGATGTTAATATTGGTGGATCTGTAATCGCTCGCTTAGTTACTGTCTGCACCTGGTCTGTGCGACGGACTACATCCTGCTCCCACACAATGTGCATTCCTAGCTTCCTGTGGTTGCAACATGCAGGAGGACACATGGGAGGAAGGGCAAGGCACCCGTGACACAGGATGCAGCAGTCTGCCCCATCCCTCCCCCCCGGGAGGGGTACATGGGCACCCAACCGCTTCTGCAGCAGCTTTGAATAAGTCCTGGGCCCACGCATACAAGTGAATTCAGCGACTGCTTCCCTGCTTGCTACTTTTCCTGTTTGCCAGTTGATTGCCCTCTTCATCATTCAATCATCCACCTGCCTCTGCTGTTTGAGCCATTTGAGCCACTTAAGCCCCCCCTACATCTCTCAATCCTGCTAGTGTTGACCTTGTGGATTCTTGCGGGCTGAAGGTGAGCTAAAGCTGAACTAGCCCAGTGCTAAACAGGGCAGGGCAGGATGGGATAGGGTGGGTCTAACCAGCATCTGCTGCCAAGAAACACAGATGAGCACAGAATGTGTAACATATAGCATGAAAATATGTATTTGGGGTGCATGGTTGCATCATATGATTGTAGAGTATGGGGTAAGTGGGAAAAGTGGGATGAAGGTTAAATTCTGAATAGTTTTGTGATGTATGTTAAACTCTCCAAATGTTAACTAGTATTATTATACATTTATTGTTTTAGGCATTTTAAAACAGCTTAGTGTTAGCAATATATGTTTGTGTGACCATGTAGATGTGTTAAATATGTGCATTCACTTACTGATGAAGTGTTGGGGTGTAGAAGAATTGTACTAGGTTAGTTTTTTTAATATAGGTGTGTGGTGTGAGATATGTTGCCACTCAGAAAGATAGGGTAAATAGCTGTTAAATATGGTTTGGTGTACCTAATGTTAAGTTTAGTGATAATGATAGTTAACATAATGCATTTACATTTTTTTAAAGTCATACCTATCTTCTATTTGCTATGCATTGTACTGTTGTTCATCCATTACTGCCAGATAGGGCCCATGCCTTAAGAGTACCAGGAACATGGTGCTGTAGTCAGTTTTATGATTGTTGTTGGTAGGGTTTGCCTATGCATGCTCTTTTTCCTCCAACAGAGGGGCCGATTCCGATCTCGGCCGGTAGGGCTCCGAATCGGATTCAGCTTAACCGGATCCGATTCGGAGCCCTATTGCCCGACCGATTCGTACGTGCGTCCGGGCGAGCGAGTACGATGCGAAATCGCCGTCCGACTCGTCCGGGCGTCCCGACCGCTCCGACCGACTCGTTCCCGGGTCTAACCGCACCGACCGACTCGCTCGGACTCGACTCGCACCGCGCAATGGAGACGTTCCCCGGCCGGGTAAGTACGATGCGCGCCGCGAGCAGTCCGACAGAGCCGCGCACTCCGGCTCGAAAGAGCAGTCGGAGCCATACTTTGGGGGTCCTTCTCGGACCCCCCTGTACGTGTAGCCGCGCGAGTCGCACACAGGGGTGACCCATGGGTCCCCCTACCTGTGCGTGTACGGCGCGAGTCGCTTTGCCGCGTACACGCTGTAGGGGGCGCCCTTGTCTGCCTCGCACCCATTGAGTCAATGGGAGCCCGCGTACGCATTGTATGACAGGCTCCCATTGACTTCAATGGGAGTCCGACCGACTCGAGTCCGATGGCATACGTGCGCATCGTACTCGTTCGGTCGGGCTGCACGGGTCCGATTCGGTCGGAAATCTCTCCGGGTCCGGCTCGGTCGGAGATTTCCGGCCCGAATCGGAATCGGCCCCAGAGTTGTGGAGGATGAACTGCCAAGTTTCCGTCAAAAGAACTTACACTCTATAAAAAAGCAGATAAAGGAGTAGTCTTCTGTCAATGGAGGAAAGAGAATGCGGTTGAAGTGGCGGACGGTTGACGGACTTCCATCCGTCAAACTGCCATACTCATAAATGGCAGAAGATGGTAAACAGATGGTTTTTGGAAAGACCCATCCACATATGCCAAACTCTAAATCAGGCCCTAAGCCTTTTAAGGAGTTTTACAAATTTTAATATTCGAAAAAAAAGAAGCTTCACAATGATGGCTAAATAATTTTTTTGACAATATTTTGCTGCAGTATTAAGGGCCCAATTTGGAGGTTGGTGAATGGGGTTACTCCATCACAAAAATTACAGATGTTCCCTCCCTCGAATTATAAGTGCATAATAACCTTTACCACTTGTAGCACGACGGATAGGATATTTGTTACATTTTGACAGAGTATCGCATCAGCCAAATTCTAAATAGGGCTCTAAGATTAGAGTAGAAATCTTCTTAACTAAATAATTCTTACACATGAGATTAGTAAAGCAATACAGTACTTGAAACCCTGCCTTGAATAGACGAAAAACCTGATAGTCCCATTATAGATGTTTCAGAAATTGTCACTGGATCATCAGAGCCCCATGTTGGATTAAAACTGATTTTTTTTTTTAAATACAAGGTGACCGTCATTTGGAATGTACTTATTGGGTTGCCCTGTAGTTTTGCTAAAAAAGTGAATATTCAAAGGATCATCTATCTTAAACAATAAATAAGGTCCAACATTAACACTTAAGCTAATTTACACGGGGTGAGCCAACTTTCTTTAAGCTTTGGAAACAAACCACTCTAAGACATTTTGGGAAATCATATTTCTAATTGAAATACCCTGGCCGTAAATGCCACATCTTGTGGACACTGATGGGTTAGTAATTAGGTCAAAAACCTAACCATTGCAGAAATCTGATAATGTTTCACACATAATTGTCTAAAATCATGTATTAATGCATTCTTTTATAGTTTTCTGCGTGTTTAGTGTGAAAATAGTAATGGTTGTTGCTCAAACCACTGCATGAGGCAAAATGGCACAGGTGCCTCAGAAACACATGAACTGCTCTCTAGTGTGAACTCTGCAAAGGGAATATCTCTTAAAATAGTTGTCACCTTTGGTCTACTTAGAAGTTGTTTTCTAGTCTTCTGATAACACAGAATTATACATGTAATGCATGAAACAATTCATTGTGAAATGGATGTCTTTAGAAAAGGCTAAAGATGTGTGAACATACCATTGGATAGCAAGCAATTATTCGATTTCTGAAAGCTCTTTGATTCAGTTTAAATAAAACTTCAACAGTTTTCTAAAATCCAATATATATAAACCCTTTCCGCTGCAGAAAACAGACTTTGTATAAATGTTGGTAAGGATGTTAACTGGATAACAGGAAACTAGATGAATATTCTATGTAACAAGGAGCTTCTCTACAGTCCATTTCGCTTTACTCATTGCCTAATAAAGAAAATAAGGAAAACATTTCTGCGCACTAGGTTATGCAATGTCGGTTCAGCTGTGGCACCTAATAAGGGATCTTTTTGATGGACATAATTTCGATTTACTACCTAGCTTGCACATCACCATAACCCAATTTTCGATGAATTCGATCTGCCTGACTGTAATATACAACAATAAGAACAACAACATCGACAAGGTGATGGATGGAATGCTTAAGTTAATCATAGCTACAGGCCATTACTCAGGCGGCATCCAGGTGCATCATTTTTCACCCACTATGCCACTCTAGACAAAGACCCACCTTATATAAATCAGTACCAACAATCTTCTCCTGGGGAACAGTCTGCCCTGAACTGTCAGGCAAAGCCCCCACCAGGATGGACCACAAGCAATCCCAGAGTAGTTTTGCCCTATTTGGGGTTCGTCAGTACGATGTAGCTTGAGTCCTATGGCATAGTGATCACCGGACCCACATTTGTTGGGCGATGAATAGAATGCTTGAATTAACGTCTGTCTCTGTATTTATATTGTGACGCCCAAAGTGCGATAGGTATGTGAAGACCTGGATCCAACGACAACTGTACCACTGGAACCAAACTGTACCTGACTGAAGAGGCCTAATTAGGCCAAAACTAGTCATGCTTGTGTTCTGTTTCTATTGGAGCAGTATAAAGGCTGAGATGCATATGGCTTTGTCTAATCTAAGGTGGTATTGTGGGCAAAAAAACAATTGACTGGGTTGAAGCCCTGAGTAATTACCAGTGGCAAAGATTAACTAAAGCATTTCATCCATCAATTTTCTGTATTTTTATTGTACTATATACAGAGCAAATCACATGCCTAAACTAGGAGGTCGAGTAGCAATTATTGATACCAAATCACTATTAATTATGATTGAACAGCTCCTCCTTGAACCTGACTGTGACAACTCTAATATTCTATTCTTCAAGTGCAAAGTTAACAATAACAAGTTGGACTTTTTATTGATTTATCACTTCATCTCATACTCTGTACTCTTTACTGAACAAGCTAACGGAGGAAATTTGATCCCAAGCCCTAGACAAAGGACACCTAATATTCCTAGGTGACCTTAATATATGGTGGACCAATAAATAGGATGCACCAATCAATTAAAATCCACGATGGAAACATTTAATCTTCATTTAATTGTTTCAGAACACACAGAAAGCAGGCCCTCTATTGCATTTAACTTTTTCATCTTTAAAGTATATCACTGTGAACAATACTGACACTCTCAACAAAAATCTAACCAATCTCTTGGACAATGTGGCCCCTGGAGACATCAATATATAACACACAGCCTAATAAATCAAACTAGATGCCAAAAGAATGTACATGCCAAAATGTATGAAGAGATGATTTCATTTCTATAAAAGAAATAGAAATGTGCAAAATCTTGCAAAAGAGTTGTTCAGAATAGTTAATGAGCTTTCCCAGGATGCACTCTCTGACTTCATACTACCTCAAGATCCATGTAAAAATCTTTTGTCTTTCTACAAGAGTAAATTTGACAAATTTAAGGATGAGATTGCCAATCAAAATTAGTGTTAGTAATCCCAATCGTTCTACAGAGGATATACTGTAGAGCTTAATATAATGGACCAATTTGCCTTGATGACTATTCATTCATTCAAAAACCTTTATTTCGGTCACTAGGACCATAAAAGTATACAAAAATCGGTAAAACTACATTCTGGGTTTAAAACATTCCAACCTGAAAATAAAACCACTTCCATTAGAAGAGTTATGGCTACACATCGTGACATAAATTTCCTAAAAAATTGAATACATCCAAACAATTGCAAGTACATAAAGAAAACCACATAGGGCTGGAATTCCCTATAGTTGGTCGGTTCATTTGTATAACTAAACAGGCCCTGAGCAAAGGACAACACAGTAATGTTGCAATAAATAGATAAAAAACAAGTTCCAATTAAAAAACAGAGAAAACAAAAAAAAACAGAAAAAAAGAAGAAAGAATCTACATTGATCTTAAAAGTTTAAAAGCAAATTCCCATTAAAGTGGTCTAAGCATTGGGCTCTTATATTAGTACTGCAATCAGGCTATTATCTTTTAATTATATTTCCTTATGAAGGAAACCCCTTCTCCTTCGCCACATTGCATTTAGAAACCGAGAAACAGCAAACACTATAGGCTTAGAAGTGTCATATTTCAAAACTCTAAATGCCACCATACATTGCACAAACCCCAGATTCCTGCACAACTGTACAAGCCAACTTTTCCTTGCTTCTTTATACCCAGGGCAAAAGAATAAAACATGCAGTTCAGTCTCCTCGTGGTTATTACAAGCAGGGCACCCACGAGGGGGCAAATGAGCCCATTTAGAAGTAAAAGCCCGGATAGGTAAAATACTATATCGAAACTGCACATATAATTTCCTTGCTATGGGAGGTAAAATATCATCCAAAAAAGGTTCAAATTTGTAGTCCTCCTTGACTGTGAGGAACAGTATAGTTAGAGGACCTAATTTCGGGTTTACCTGAATGGCCTCAAGCTTTTTTATTCGATACATTTTCACAAGTTCAACTCGTGAAACTATAAAACTGGTTTCTTCAGGATTAGTCCAAAGTGTTGGTTTACCTATCATTGCACATAGATACCTAACATGCATAAACCAAGGGACTTTTTTAGGGCCCCTAGATGAGCTAGAAGATCCTTCGTTTCTGCTTGGTATTCAACCAATTCTGGTGTCACCCAAAGCCTTCGCCAAAAAGTTAGGGATCGTAAGGCAGCCTCATCTTCAATCGGGGCAATACCTATATCTAGCCGCAAGGGAGTTAGCGGTGTACTAGGTGGAAGGCCCAAGATTTGCCTGAGGAAACTGTTCTCAACCTTAGTTAAGGAGACAGAAGAGCAATGTCCCCAGAGTTCAGCCCCATACAACGCAGCTCCCTCGCTTGCGCCCTATAAATCTCAATGGCAGGGGCAATGGGCTTCATCGTTGATTCCCTTACCAGTTTGGCTATTCCCCCGGCAGTCTGGGCAAGTTTTAGCTTGGCTTTAGCTATCTGGGAAGCCCATTCCATATTTTCAGTGAGGGTGACACCCAGATAATCAAATACGGAAACCCTTTCAAGTGGGATGCCATTTAATTTAGGATTTGAGTGTATTTTCCTAGGCGGATTAAGGACCATAAATTTTGTTTTTGAGGTGTTTATCACCAAGCCCCTATTATTACAAAAAGCAACAAACCTATCCAGTATCCTCTGAACCCCCTGGACGTCTTAGACAATAAAAGAGTATCATCAGCAAACATCAATGCCGGTATCTTTGAGTTTGCTAACTTAGGGGCATCATTATCCTCAACCTCAGAGAGTTGTGCAATTAATGCGTTGACATAGAGGCAGAAAAGGGTGGGTGCGAGCACACAACCCTGTCTCACTCCTCTGTCAACTGGGAGTCTGTTAGTTAATTCTCCACCCCTGCCACATCTTACTTGGGCGTAAGTGGCCTCATGCAGCTTAATAAGCATGCTAAGCAGGTGGGGGGAATCCCCAGTTCTCTGAGCACCCCCAAAGTTTAATTCTGGGGACCAAATCAAAAGCCGTTTTCAGGTCCACAAAAACCAAAAAGAGGCTGCCACCCTCAATTGTTATCGTCTTCCAAACTATAAGTTGAAGTCTATAGATTTGGTCCACGGTAGAAATGTTTTTCCTGAATCCGGCTTGGTAGGGGCTTATGATGTCATTCTCAAGCAGCCAGATCTGTATTTGATCTAATAAAACCCTTGCAAATAGCTTTTGTGTGACATCGATCAAACTGATCGGTCTATAGTTTGCAGGGTTTAGAGGAGAGCCCTTTTTAAAAACTGGGACAATTTCTGCCCCAGCCCAGGTTTCAGGGATTGGCATGCCATTCATAATAGCGCTAAATAGGACCCAAAGATAGGGACCCCAAATATGTGGTTCGTCCCTAAACAAATCCCCTGGAAGCCTATCCAATCCAGGTGCTTTGCCTGCTGGTAATTTCTCAATTGCCGAGACAACCTCACGAAGAGTTATCCCGAGAACCCCGCGTTAGCGCGGGTGAGGGCAGTAGGACATGTATCCTGTGTCTGCCCACTATCTAAACCCACGCCACCTGTGGGAGAACTATGGTTACAAGGCTGGGGGTCTACATCAGCTTCTACTGCATACAATGCCCGAAAATGTTCTGCCCATATTTCTGCTGGAATATTAGGTTCAACCGCTGGGTTACCCTCCCTAGTTCCTGTTCTAACTATGGCCCAGAATTCTCTCATGTCCCAGATTCAGTAGGGCGGTCTTAATATCCATCCACTTATTCTCTTCCCAGGACTGCTTCGCATGAGCGACAGTAACTTTATAGTGAGCTCTCCTAATTTTAGTTAGTGGCTTGTTTTTATCTTTAATAGCCACTAACAACGCCCGTTTGGCCTTACGACAATTATCATTAAACCACTTATGGGTTGCCTTTTTTGTTTTACTAGGGCGTACTATCGGATGGAAGAAATCAGCTAGATTTGTTGCCAGTTTCTTATGGAGTACCGCAACCTGATCAAAATATACTGGGTTATCCCAGTCAGCGGGTAAACAACTAAGTTCCTGGAAAGCTGGAATTACTATTTCATATAGAGCTCCCATCTTCTCTGGTGTTTGTTTTATTACTGCCCACCTAACTCTTCTCCTATTAGTAGTGAGAGATAAACTATTCACCAAAGGGGGATTGTTTGGGGGAGGAAGCCAGAATCTGGGACCCTAAAAGTTAATGTCAAAGCATTATGGTCGCTGTCATGTCGAGAGAGGACAGCAAAATCCAGAACTCTGTACCAAGATCTACACTCGACAAGAATGTAATCAATTAAAGATGCTTGGCCAATTCTATTAAACGTAGGTTTACCCGGTCTATCAGAGGCTGTACGCCCATTACAGGCTCTCAGGGAATGGTTAAGAAAAATAGCATTTATTTGGAGTACCAGGGGGACCAGGTCTTTGCCGGCTGGACTTGTGGATCTGGGATAGCCCACTGGCGATCCTCCTCATTGATAATCATGTCATGAGCACCAGAGAGGGGTTCAAAGTGACAATTTAAATCGCCTCCCACTATCAGCCTTGCATTTAACGATACCAGAGGAATAAAGGAATTTAAGTCATCCAGCGTTTTTGATTCCTGGGACAGACTTGCAGGACGAGAATAGACATTAATAAAAGCAAGCCGCAATTTAGAAGGAAAGCCCAACATTACACATTGGACATCTCTAGAATGAGTATTGATGGGGGTAGGTGTACAGCCCACGTGAGAGGCAACCCAAATGGATAATCCACCCGAAGGTCTGCCCCTCTGGCTAGCGATAGCTGGAATATTAAATATTACAAAACCCACCCTATCAAAATCATCTATTGCCCAAGTCTCCTGAAACAGGCAAACATCATACTGGTCTACAAAGGATCCCCACTCTGGGCAAGAAAGTTTATTCTTAATGCCAGCTACGTTCCATGATAAAATCCTAAGCACACTACCTGGACATGGATCTCCTTCCGCAGAGACAGTAGGAACATGAGATGTGCTTAGGTGGGCATTCCCTTGGATAATATCAGACAAACGACTGGAGTGATTAGTAAAAGTGGGTCTAGGGATATAAGATAATCCTAGCTGTTCCCCAACCGGCAAAGGGATTCAGCAGTAGCCCCCAATGTCAAACCTGGGACCACCAGGAGTGACTGCTTGGGGCTCACCTGGACTAACTGTACACAGCCTTCCCGGGGTTTCAGAATATTCTCTGTACAACACACACCATTCAAGCTTAATGGTCAGTCCACTTCTTCCAAGGGTCCATAGCGATTATTTACAGGCAAGTTAAACATCAAGGATCTGCTATGAGCATGTCTGAAGCCATGAATCCGTTCTTCCTCTATTTGTCTAAAATGCCCCAAGGGAAATTTTACCCTACCAGGATTACGACAATGGGAATAAAAGTAATCCAGCGGGAAAGCTCCCACATCTGTACGGGGTTCACCAGAAGTCGGTTTATAGTTTATTATCAAACGTACCATCTGGGGGTTTTTGAAATTAATAACCACACTATCACCTAGAATGGATTTATTAGTAGAACCCACCCAATCTACCCTCCGCACCATAAGAATTTCCCCAGCCCTCTCATAGGGGTAGTGTCTATGTGTAGCTAACCAAAATAGCGTCTTATTCCTGAGTTCTAGCTGTGTCTCCTCTGGTTATCTTTAAGGGGCGGAACTCCCGTTAGGATAACTACATATGGCGATGATTCAGGGGAGGTTAATGATTGGGAGAACCACATCAGTCTTACTTCTCAAATCCTCTATGGTTTCACTTCGCCCTGCTGAAGCGCTAGTTAGTCGGTGAGCAATCGACATACTATTCATTGCGCGGTCATTCTGATCCACAATAGGCGCTGTTCTCAGTGTTATGTTAGTGTTGTGCTCTTGCTCGTGCTGGGCAGGAAGATTTCGCTGAGTGAGATTATGAGCTTGTCTAGTGAGTTGCCGGGTGTTGGAAGGTTGAACACTAACGGTCCCCTCTATACCTACATGTGCCCTCAAGTTAGTATCAGGGTCAGGATTCGTAAGTCCCTCCCTCACTGGGAGTATCGTTACATTGGAACTAGGTTGCATTTGCCTCGTGGTGATCATAGATGACAAAGATTTTAATTGATCGACTAAAGGGGCAACCTCTTGCTTAATTAAAACACTAAGTCGAGACGATAAATCAGCTAATAGCGCTTGGGCCCAGTCTGGATACTTGGGGTGCACACTAGGGGCTAGGGCAGGTTCTAAAGGTAAATCCCGATTGTCAAGATCTTGTGCCCTTGGATCATTCCCTCTTCTTGGCTTCTTACTCGTAGTTGCCCTCCCAACTAACTGCTTGCGTTTCCCGTTTTTACGTGGGCCTGCAACCTCATCAACCAATTTTGTTATAGTCATTGTGACATTTTCTTGAGTTTGAGGGGTGGAAAAACTTCTCCAGTTGATACCACAGTTGACGAGGGAGTATTGGAACTAGGCAGGTCCACTAGGGGCAGGAAAAGGTCTGGGGTGATTGACAACCGCCTTTCGGTACGCTCAATTTCTGACGTAACAGCACCAATTGCCCTTTGCAACATTTTATCAATTGAAGTCGGAGGGGCGGGGTGAGGGAATTGATTTGTGCCCGGGTTTTTAGCAATACAGGTGCGCTTGCCCATTTCTAACTATAAAACAACTTGTCGGATGAGAACCACCAAGGAAAAAGTACAATGATAGAAAACGCACAGGATTTACACTACGAAGCTCAGAAATGAGGGAACAAAATACTTTAGTCTTTTCATAAAAAGGAGTGTCCCAGTAGCAATGACACACAGACCTAGCAGCTAGTCTTTACAGGTGACTGCAGTCCAAAATACACGAAGGGTAATCAGTCTACTTGCCGTAGGAAAAAGTTAAAATTAGAGTTCCATAGGATCCACAGCAGCGCTGGTCATCAGGGACGACTAAATTCAAGGGGGTGGCCCTGCCCTGCCACTTCCTGCCAGTGACGGGCAAGGACGGGCCCGCCCTTGGCCCGGGCTTCGCCCGCGCGCGTCCCGCGCTGCGGGAAGGTGGAAGCGCTTAAGAGCGCGTGATGACTCCTCCCCGCACCTGTGCGAACTGGCGAGAGGCGCTAGTCACCCTGGGACTCTGAGTCCCACCAGGGTTAGCGCTGATCAATTGCGGAGGAACCAGGAGGCAGTGGCAGCGTTGGCAGCACTAACAGCGCCCTGGGACGATTTCCCACCAGGGTATGAAAGTGCGTTAGCAAAGTCCCCCCGTATGCAACAGAAAGCAGCTTCAAAGGTCCCGCACCGCGGGAAAGGTGGAAGCGCTTAAGAGCACGTGATGACTCCTCCCCCGCACCTGTGCGAACTGGCGAGAGGCGCTAGTCACCCTGGGACTCTGAGTCCCACCAGGGTTAGCGCTGATCAATTGCGGAGGAACCAGGAGGCAGTGGCAGCGTTGGCAGCACTAACAGCGCCCTGGGACGATTTTCCATCCAGGGTATGAAAGTGCGTGAGCAAAGTCCCCCCGTATGCAACAGAAAGCAGCTTCAAGGTCCCGCACCGCGGAAAGGTGGAAGCGCTTAAGAGCGCGTGATGACTCCTCCCCGCACCTGTGCGAACTGGCGAGAGGCGCTAGTCACCCTGGGACTCTGAGTCCCACCAGGGTTAGCGCTGATCAATTGCGGAGGAACCAGGAGGCAGTGGCAGCGTTGGCAGCACTAACAGCGCCCTGGGACGATTTCCCACCAGGGTATGAAAGTGCGTTAGCAAAGTCCCCCGTATGCAACAGAATGCAGCTTCAAGGTCCCGCACCGCGTGAAAGGTGGAAGCGCTTAAGAGCGCGTGATGACTCCTCCCCGCACCTGTGCGAACTGGCGAGAGGCGCTAGTCACCCTGGGACTCTGAGTCCCACCAGGGTTAGCGCTGATCAGTTGCGGAGGAACCAGGAGGCAGTGGCAGCGTTGGCAGCACTAACAGCGCCCTGGGACGATTTCCCACCAGGGTATGAAAGTGCGTTAGCAAAGTCCCCCGTATGCAACAGAAAGCAGC